>JAJPUD010011032.1:9255-57159 GCA_023553655.1 Myrmecobius fasciatus | reverse complement strand
CTTCCCTCCTAATCTTGTCTGCATTTGTTTTGTTTGTACAGAAACTTTTTAACTTAATATAATCAAAATTATCTATCTGGTCTTCACTTAAGAGTTCCAGATCTTCTTTGGACATAAATTTATTGCATCTCCACAGGTCTGAGAGGTAAACTATACCACGTTCCTCTAATTTGCTTACAACATCATTCTTTATGTCTGGATCATGAACCCATTTAGATCTTATCTTGGTATGTGGTGTTAGGTGTGGGTCAAGCCCTAATTTCTTCCACACTAGTTTCCAATTTTCCCAGCAGTTTTTGCCGAATAGCGAGTAATTATCCCAAAAGCTGGGGTCTTTGGGTTTATCAAACACTAAATTGCTAAAGTTATTGCCTAGATTGTCCTGATATCCTATTCTCTGCCACTGATCAACTGCTCTATTTCTCAGTCAGTACCAAATGGTTTTGATGACCGCTGCTTTATAATATACTTTTAGATCTGGTACAGCAAGGCCACCTTCATCTGCCTTTTTTCATTAATTCCCTTGAAATTCTTGACTTTTTGTTCTTCCAAATGAACTTTGCTACTATTTTTTCTAGATCTGTAAAATTATTTCTTGGGAGTTTGATTGGTATGGCACTAAATAAGTAGATTAGTTTGGGTAGTATTGTCATTTTTATTATATTCGCTTGGCCTACCCATGATCACTTAATGTTTTTCCAATTGACTAGGTCTGATCTTATTTGTGTGGAAAGTATTTTGTAGTTTAGTTCGTATAGTTTCTGACTTTTGCTTGGCAGATACATTCCCAAATATTTTATACTATCATCCATTATTTGGAATGGAATTTCTTTTTGTATGTCTTGTTGCTGAACTTTGTTGGTAATACATAAAAATGGTGATGATTTATGTGGATTTATTTTGAGTCCTGAAACTTTGCTAAAGTTGTGAATTGTGTCTAGTAGTTTTTTAGTTGAGTCTCTAGAGTTCTTTAAGTATACCATCAAGTCATGTGCAAAGAGTGATAATTTGGGTTCTTCATTACCTACTCTAATTCCTTTAATCTCTTTTTCTTCTCTTATTGCCAAAGCTAACATTTCTAATACAATATTAAATAGTAATGGTGACAGTGGGCAGCCTTGTTTCACTCCTGATCTTATTGGGAATGGTTCTAGTTTCTCTCCATTACATATGATGTTTGCTGATGGTTTTAAGTAGATGCTACTAATCATTTTAAGGAAAAGCCCATTTATTCCTATACTCTCTACTGTTTTTAATAGGAATAGGTGTTAGATTTTATCAAATGCTTTTTCTGCATCTAGTGAGATAATCATATGTTTTTGTTAGTTTGGTTATTAATATAATTGATTATGCTAATAGTTTTCTTAACATTTAACCAGCCCTGCATTCCTGGTATAAATACTGTACTCTCATTGCTAATATCTTATTTAAAATTTTTGCATCAATATTCATTAGGGAAATTGGTCTATAATTTCCTTTGTCTGTTTTCACCCTACCTGGTTTAGCTATCAGCACCATATCAGTCTCATAGAAGGAATTTGGTAATACACCTTCTGTCCCTATTTTCTCAAATACTTTGTATAGTATTGGAATTAATTGTTCTTTGAATGTTTGGTAGAATTCACATGTAAATCCTTCTGGCCCTGGAGATTTTTTCTTAGGAAGTTGGTTAATAGTTTGTTCTATTTCTTTTTCTAATATGGGGCTATTTAAATAATTTATATCCTCTTCTGTTAACCTGGGCAATCTATATTTTTGTAGATAATCCTCCATTTCATTTAGATTATCAAACTTACTGGCATAAAGTTGGGCAAAGTAACTCCTAATTATTGCTCTAATTTCCTCTTCATCAGAGGAAAGTTCTCCCTTATCATTCTTGAGACTAACAATTTGATTTTCTTCTTTCCTTTTTCTTATCAAATTAACTAAAAGCTTATCTATTTTGCTGGGGTTTTTTTCATAAAACCAACTCTTAGTTTTATTTATTAATTCAATAGTTTTCTTATTTTCAATTTTATTAATTTCCCCTTTTATTTTTAGAATTTCCAATTTGGTATTTAATTGAGGCTTTTTAATTTGTTCTTTTTCTAGTTTTTTTAATAAGCCCAATTTGTTGATCTTTTCTTTCTCTCTTTTATGCAAGTAAGCATCTAGAGATATAAAATTGCCCCTTATAACCGCTTTGGCCGTATCCCGCAAATTTTGGTATGTTGTCTCCTTATTGTCATTCTCCTGGATGAAATTATTGATTGTGTCTATGATTTGCTCTTTCATCCATTCATTCTTCAGGATTAGATTATTTAATTTCCAATTAACTTTTGGTTTATTTTCTCCTGACCTTATATTGCATGTGATTTTTATTGCATCATGATCTGAAAAACATGCATTTACTCTTTCTGCCTTTCTGCATTTGATTTTGAGGTTTTTATGCTCTAACAAATGGTCAATTTTTGCATAGGTTCCATGGACTGCTGAGAAAAAAGTAAACTCCCTACTGCCTCCATTCAATTTTCTCCATAGATCTATCATACCTAACTTTTCTAACAATTGGTTTATCTCCCTAGTTTTTTCTTGTTTATTTTGTGGTTTGATTTATCTAATTCTGAGAGAGCAAGGTTGAGATCCCCCACTAGTATCGTTTGGCTGTCTATTTCTTCTTGCATCTCTCTTAATTTCTCCCCTAGGAATTTGGATGCTATTGCACTTGGTGCGTATGTATTTAGTATTGATATTGCTACATTATTTATGGTACCCTTTAATAAAATATAGTTTCCTTCCTTATCTCTTTTGATTAGATGTATCTTGGCTTTTACTTGATCTGAGATAAGGATTGCTACCCCTGCTTTTTTTTGTTCACCTGAAGCATAACATTTTCTGCTCCAGCCTTTTACGTTCATCCTATATGTGTCACTATGTTTTAGATGTGTTTCTTATAGACAACATATTGTGGGATTCTGATTTTTAATCCAGTCTGATATCCGCTTCCGCTTTATGGGAGAGTTCATCCCATTCACATTCACAGTTAGAATAACTAATTCTTTATTTCCTGCCATCTTATTTACCCAAGTTATGTTTTTCCCTTTATTCTCCCCTTTCTCCCTTCCCCTTTCCTCAGTATTTTGCTTTTGATGACCCCCTCCCCCAAACAATCCTTCACCCTTTAGATCCCCTCCCCCTTTTTTTTACTCCTTTCCCCTGATTCTTCTATTTTCCCTTCTATTAGTTTATCCCTTTCTTTTCCTCCTTTCCCTCCCACTTCCCTGTAGCAACGGACAAGTTTCTATGTGAAATCAAGTGTCTGATATACACTTTTAGAGTCCAAACTGATGAGAGTAAGATTTACACAATGCTCATCTTCTCCCTTCTTTCTCTCAGTTATATTAGGTTTTCTTTGCCTCTTCATGAGATTTTACCTATTTTTATCTCCTTTTTTTTAATCTTATTTTACCACCTTTTTCCCTCTTTTCCCCAGTATGATAACCTTTCCCCCTCTAGTTTTCTTTTTCATATTATCAAAGTAATATCTAGGTAATTATATCCCCAACCTTTAAGTATCCCCATAGTAGAAATAAAGTTCTCAAGAGTCCTTTCCTTTTTACCTTTTTATGCATCTCTTGAGTTCTGTGTTTGGATGTCAAATTTTTTGTTCAGATCTGGTCTTTTCATTAGAAATAGGTGAAATTCACCTATATCATTAAATGACCATCTTCTTCCCTGGAGGAAAATGCTCATTCTAGCTGGGTAGGTTATTCTTGGCTGTAATCCAAGTTCCTTTGTCCTTCGGAATATCTGGTTCCAGGCCCTTGGATCCTTCAGTGTGGAGGCTGACAGATCGTCTGTGATTCTAATTATTGATCCTTGGTGTTTGAATTGCATCTTTCTAGCTGCTAGAAGAATCTTTTCCTTGGTGTGATAGTCCTGAAATTTAGCCACGATATTCCTTGGGGTTTTAATTTTGGAGTCTCTTTCAGGAGGTGATCGGTGGATTCTTTCAGGGGTGATTTTGCCTTCTGATTCTATAACCTCAGGGCAGTTTTCTTTCAGGATTTCCTGGAAGACAATGTTTAAATTCTTTTTTTCATCATGGCTTTCAGGAAGTCCAACAATCCTTAGATTGTCTCTCCTAGATCTATTTTCCAAATCAGTTGTTTATCCTAGGAGATATTTCATATTTTCTTCTAATTTTTCATTTTTTTGTTTTTGTTTGACTGATTCTTGAAGTCTTATTGAGTCATTCACTTGCATTTGTTCAATTCTTATTTTTCAAGTGTTGTTTTCTTCAGTTACCTTTTTTAGCTTCTTTTGTAACTGGCCAGTTGAATTTTTTGTTCATTGCACTCTTTTTCCACTCCACTAATTTTATTTTTCAGTGCATTATTGTCTATCCAATTCACCAATTTTGTTTTTCAATAAATTGGTGTCTTTTCCATATCTCTTTTGCAGGGCATTATGTCCTTCTTGCAAGATATTATATCCTTCTTGCTCTGATTTCAGTTTGTTTTCCCATTCATCCTCCAGCTCTCTTTTGAGATTCTGTATGCAATCTTCCAGAAAGGCCTTTTGAAAAGGGGACCAGTGATGGTCCTCGATCACTTCCTCTGGAGTTTTGTCTAAAGGAACCTCAGGATCTGGGGTCTGCCCTCCTTTCTCTTGATAGAAGCTGTCTATGGTGAGAGCTCTCTTTTGCTTCTTCATTTTTTTAGACATCGTGGGGGTCTGTTTAAGGCTAGAGAAGCAGCGGCTGTGTTTGCCTGGAGGCAATTCTGCTAATCAACTCAAGGTGGTGGGCCGGTGGGGGCTAGGACTTTGCCGGAAGTACTCCTTAAAAAAGGCAAATCTGCCAGAACACCTGCCCCCAATCAGGGCAGAGTGTCCAGAGTGTCTCAGATATACTCCAGGTGTGTGGAGCTTGGAGTTTGGAGTTTGGAGTTTTTGGCACACTGAGCTGAGTCCCACCCTCACTTCCGGGTTGCACCGAGTAAACTGTTTACTCCTCTGCCCAAGTTAAACAGACCTGATATGAAGTTCTTCAGAGATATCTGCAAGCCATGTCCTAATATTTCTGGCGTCATTGACTTGAAGATCAGTTCAGAGGCTTATTTTATTGTTGATTTGAGAGAAGATCGGAGGAGGACACAGAGAGTCACGTCTTCACTCCGCCATCTTGGCTCCCCAAATTAATTATAAAGGACATATGAAGAAAAACATCTACATCCAGAGAAAGAACTGAAATACAGAAGCATGTACACAATTTTACATATATGACTGTATTTGTCTAAGTAGCTGTTTCAGGGAGGGGAGGCAGAGTAGGGAAGGAAAAAAAATTACAGGGTAAGTTTTTTGTGTATTTGAAAAGTACAGCAAGTTATGCATAGTATAGATTTGCAGTTTTATGTACAATCATCTTTTCATTGTACTGTTATAGAAATGCTTGTTTTATTCTATAAATTAAAACAAAATAAATAATTAAATGCTTGAAAATTGTAATTGCTTATATTCTCACAAAAAGGAAATGATGGTGTATAATTAGAACATCAACTTGTTACAGCAAAAATCAAAACCAATAGCAAATTATATTAAAGAACAAAACTGAGAAATTATGGAATATTATCTATTCAAACTTCAGCTCAACTATTTCAAGTAAGATAATGCTACAAAAATGAAACTGGGTAAAAGAATAGATATTTTATAGACATTTAAAATAGTTTTAATAAAATAAATATCTACTATTTTACTATTCATTTAAAAAATTTCTTGGTAGACATACCTTGTATTTCACTGGTGTACTTAAATTCTAGAAAGGAATCTTATTCAATACTGCTGTATTATAGCTTATATTCTTACAGAGCTTTCTGGGAACACAGAGGTTAGATGACTTAATTATGATCACATAGCCAGTGTGTGAGTCAGCAAAAGGACTTGAAGGCAGTTTAAATCTCTTTCTATTTTACTATGCTACTTCATCTGAAGCTGAATCAATCAACAAGCATGTACTTAAGCGCCTATTATATGTCAGGCACTATACTAGGTTCTAGTAAAATAAATGCAAAAAGGAAACAATCCTGAATCTCACATTCTATTGGAGGAGACATTATGTATATATTTAAGCATGTAAAAATATATAGAGAAAATAAACTGAAAATAACATGGGAAAAGACAATAGGAGTTGGGGGAACAGAAAAATTTTCATGTACAAGGTGATAATTAAACTGAGTTTTTTTTTTTCCTAGAGTTAAAAAAAATTATTGATGACTTTTATTTTCTTATATTACCAAATTTTCCCCTAGCATTTCTTCCTCTCCTCTTTCCAAAAAATCTCCAAATACAATAATTTAAACATAAAAAAGAGAAAAAAAATTAAAATATGTGTGAGGAGAGGGAATTACAGGGAGATGGTTTTCCTCACATCTGTTTCCTGGAACTATATTTATTGAATTGGATTTTGAGGTAGAGGTTAGAAAAGAATGCATTCTAGGCATTGGTGATAACCAGTATGAATAGAGCTGAGAAATGGAATATCATTCATAAGGAAAAGCAAGTTTAAATTATCTAGAGCACAATGTGTGAGAAGAGTAAAATAATCTTTAAGTTGCAAAGATAAGCTGGGCAAAGTTTTAAGGTAGAAGAGTTTACATTTGATTTTGAGAGAAATAGGGAAATTAGAGTTTATTGAGTTTGGGAGTGGAACAGTTGGATCTGCAGTACAGCAGCTTCCTGAAGAATAGAAAGTTAGGCAAGGAAAACAATGAAGAAATTATTGAAAAATGAGAAAGCCATGAGAAAAAGTCAAAATAACTATAAATGACCTTAGCAAAAAATGTCATATCTTTACCAAGCAGAAATATATGGCAAATAAGAACAGCATTAGTTTAAAATTTAATCTTATTTGTGAAAATGTGGAAGATGATGAGTAGTGTCATTTCCTATATCATCAAGAAGCAGTGAAGGGAAAATAAATTAACTTTTCTCAAATTTTTGAGAGGCCTAAATAAGTCATGTCATCCTGTGATGAAACAGTTTCTAATAAACTTTTTTTTCCATCAGTGACAATAAAACCATCATATCAGTAAACTAACATCTGAGTCTCTGATTTGCTCCATAAAAACCAGAATAGATGGATTAGCTCAAATATACGCTGAAGAAACAATACTATTTTGAGATCAATTTATACTCATGATATCTTTGTGATGATATCCCCTGCTTGTTAGAGTTAGTGGGTGGGGTGAGAAATCCTTTGACCTTATACTTATTATTTATTTATTTATTTTTTTTTTTTGCTGAGGCTAGGAAGTGTTAAGTATCTGAGACCAGATTTGAACTCAGGTTCTTCTCACTTCAGGGCTGGTATTCTATCCACTGCACCACCTAGCTGCCTCCAATACTTTTTTTTAAAAGCAGTTAAGTCTGTGTGCTAATTTCCCATCACCACAACATTTCATGAAAATTCTCATACATGGAAGATATATTTGATGAAGCTGTTGAAGGAGAGCACTTAGCCTTTCCACAAATTTATTCTACAGAAGACTATATATGTACAGTTAAACAGTTGACCTAAAATGACATAGCAATAATATAGAATATTAGTTGTTTAAAAATTGTATTTAATTGAGCAAAATACTATCTTCAAGGCACTCCTCCATCAAAGTGTCTCTTTACAAGGTTCATTGAAAGATTTTTAACAAAAGAATTAACTGTTCTCTGATATCAGTCAAAACAGATATATCAGGGTGATATGCTTTTCAGAAGCAATTGGAAGGCAAATTTCTAGACTGCTCCTCTGACAAAAGATGCATGCTTTACATATGCATAAAGAGACAAATGTGTGTATATATATACACATGTATACATGTATGTGTTTGTATATATGTATAATTTCTTTTTAACTGAGCTGATTATCTTTCAAATTTAATATTGGTCTTCATGCATGTACATAGCCACGTAAGATGCCTTTGACATTTTTCAGCAGAGGAAAGTATATATGTATCCTCAAGAAAAATACCAAAACATTAGTAGGGGGAAAGGATTTTAATAGAGCCTTAGAGATGTACTCAAGTATAACACTTTAATTTTAATCATTTTAATTTGCTCAGGCATCTCCTGATTCCCAGACTAACATTCTAATACCACATTGCCTTTTAACATTTAGTAAAGAAGAATGTATGAGAAAAAATTTAAGTACAGAGTCAGTTTCCCACCAGATCTTCTACTGATACATGACTACTTACACTGAAGGAAGCCAGCTACAAAAGCCTTTTCAATGTCATTTAGGCTGATTCTGGGATGAGGGAGTTTGCAACTAAGCCCATACTTGTAGTCTGTCCAAGCAGGTAGAAGCTGCCCAAGTTTTTAATTCCTGGCCATAGCTTTTGAGAACTTATGGTCCACTCCACAAAATGATGAAACATCAAAGGAAAATTTTAATGGAATTACTTTATATAACAATGTCTTTGCTCATCCTTCTATCTCCTCTTTCTTCTGCAATATTGGCCTGCAAGGCACAGATAAGTTAATTACTTGATGATATAAACAGTTGGTACAATTTTTATTTATCACTCAGTGTGAAACTCATGGAGGAAATCAATCAGTTCTTGTTCCAAGACCAACTCAGATCTGTGGGTGACATCAAGAAATCTGATTGGTGGTATGGGACAACTAGCATGCCTCATTTCAAATGAAATGACAGCACTTGCAGTTAAATCATCATGATAGAATCAGAGTCAGAACACAAAGGAACTTTGGAGGTCATTTAATTCAATCCCCTCATTTTAGAAATGAGGAGACCATGACCCAGTAAAGTTAAATGATTTGTCTAAAGTCATAGATAGCAAATGGTAGCACTAAAATTTGAACAAGGTTATCTCACATCAAATCTAGCATTTTCCTCATTATTTTTGCTTTTCCTTCAGTAACATATAAACAACAAAGATTAGCACCTAATTAGCAAGAATAATTAATTGAAGTAGGAAGCTACCAGATGGTGGGCTGAAATAAACTCCTTTCTCCTTTACCTAAAGCAAACTTGTGTTCATGGCACTTGCCCCAGGTATATTTTGTGACAATTCTCAAGAACACACAAAAGGTTCTCCACTACCACCACCCTTTCCTCTACCAGTTCCCTACCTTCCTTATATAACTTTTTCCCCTCATAAATACTAGTAATTATTAACATATGCAGCTGCCAAAACATAAATATCTCCCACATTTGAGAGGAAAGCCTAAAACTTTTCTCATCCTTTCTTACTACATTTAAATAGTAATCTTTTTTTTTTCATTTTTGCTCAATTTACCCAAAAGAGTATCCATTTAGTCTCAGTTTTCCACAGTCCCTGAGATCCAAAAAAGGCAGAGTTTCTTATCAATCAGTGAGAACTAACCATACATGGAATTTTTATGATTAAGATTTTCTATAATAGGTAGTTCTGAAATTCATTATATACTGTTTATCTACTTTCTATTTGACATGCTTCTCCCCATAATTGTCAATGCTTGAAATGGTAATCTTCCCAAAAGAACTCTCAGTTCAATAGTTCTCTTTCCTAATTCTAATATTCTCTTCTAAATTGAGGCAAAGAAAATAAAGTACTATTTTGGCTAATTTAACATCAAATAAGAGTTAAGGAGGTAATAGTTAAAATATGCAGGTATTTGGAAGGAAGGTACTACCAGACCATAAACCATCTTATATTCTACATGAGTCAATTGGGGAAAGTCCTAAATGGTTATTATTTTATTTTTATCATGGTATTTCCTCTGTGAAATTCTCACTATGAATACCATAGACATCCCTATGAGACAACATGACTTATTAGAAAGAGCATTCACATTTAAAGTTAAAGGACCAGGATTTGAACCGTAGAATAACTTTGGAAGTCAGTTAACCTTTCTAAGATTCACTTTCCTCTATTGTAAAATTAGAAAATTAGAATAGTCATATCTAAATCTAGAGCCTTTTAACAACTTAAAACCTCAGTTTCTTCATCTGTAAAATATGGATAATAATACTTTTGGTATTTACCTTACTAGAGGTTTCCTTGTGAAGATCAAATGAGAAAAAGTGCTTTGCAAATTTTAAAATCAAATGTTTGTTAGTCAATAAACTTTTATTAAGCACCTACTATGTTCACTGTGCTAAGTCCTTGGCATCCAAAAAAGGAGGGAAAGTTTCTACTCTCAAGGAGATTGCAGTCTAATGGGAAAGACATCATGAAAACACCTATTTACAAACATTAGCTATTATTATATTCAGTGGAGCTAATAACACTCCCAAGTACCTTTTCTCTTGTATTGCAGTCCAAGCTCTGTTCACTATAACTCATGGTGTTTTGTACAATGCTTTGTAAATAGTATATAGGGAGAAAAACTATGACTTTTTTTTAGCAAACTTCTTTACACAGTACCTTATATAAAAATATCATCATCAACTCTGGCTGTTATATCAACAGAAATAGTTGGAAATGATTCTAGGTAAGTATAACTTCATATCTATGATGTTTCACATTAGAAGTAGTCTGGAGCAAAGAATATGAGATCCATTTCATTTGAAATTTTTAAAATGTAGTGTTGACTTTTCATTCCTGAAATCCCTTTAGACTGTTATTTGTAAATCAATAAATAGAAGGAAATACAATTATATTTTAATACTAAAGAGGGGCCTTTCATGTAAAACCCTATCTGAAAAGATTATGATACTCCTCATGTATTTTTCTCCATGTTTTATTAGGTATATACAAGGTATAATTAATGCCTCTACATGCCACTTTATGCAGTTTAGGAGCATGAAAGCCAGCTTGTTCATGATTTGTTGGTGGGAATTTAATAAAAGAACTTGTCATTTCTCTCAGACTCTACACCACAGATTTGATCCTTAATCATATCAGACCCCTATCGTACCAGAAAAATATAGTTCTGTTTGTAAAATAGCAAGACAGGCCAAGTGGAAATATAACTAATATGAGTATTGGGTATTTTTTAATATTCATTGAAGTCAAATTATCCTATCTATTTGTCTAGGCAGAGGATCAAGCCACTGCATTATAATAGAAGTGAAAATCTTCTTAGATGGGCTGTGATACCGAGTAGTCCACACAGTAATAATTAAAAGACACTAGAAAATTTACATTCCCCCTCTAGTCAAGACCACTGCCACAGTGAAGCAACTTTCTATTAGGAATAGCTTAGCCCCAACAGGAAAACATTTTCATTCCACCAAGCTTTGGTTCCTTATATTTTGTGACCCTGCAAGTATTTTTGAGACCTCATTAATACAAAATTCCTGTATATAGTCCTATATATATGGATATATATATATATAGAGAGAGAGAGAGAGAGAGAGAAAGAGAGAGAGAGTTCCAAGACCCTATAAATAACTATAAATAAACCTATCATTTTCCTTTCATTTTTAAGGTTAAAAATAAATAACTATAAATAAACATATCATTTTTCCTATTATTTTTAGCCTTAAAATAAATTTAAAAAAAATTAGCCTTAAAATATAAATAAACATATTTATATTTATAAATTTTTATATTTATAAATTTTTATTTATTTATAGTTTATTTATTTATTTATAGTTATTTAAAGGGTCTACCTTTGAGGCACCTAGTTTGGCACAATTGATAAAACACTGCATTTTAGTCAGTGAGGAAGATCTGAGTTTAAATCTGGCCTCAAACACTAAATAGCTGTGTGATCCTATTTGCCTTAGTTTCTGTAAAATGGGGACATACTAAAGATGAAAATGGAAAATCCAAGAACGAATATCACTGCCCTCGGGCAGGAAATGCTACTGTACAGACCCTACAAACTTCTCAGCTACATGGAATATTTGTTCAACATTTTCCACATGGGTCTCTGTGTCTTTGTCTCCAATTTGTTGGATGCTTATTGATGAGAAAGTAACATGGTTTGTCTGTAAAGTAGTATAGGGAAGGGAAAACATTCTGTTTGATGGTGAAAGGCCTTCTGTAAGGCCAGAATTTTGGAGTCTTACAATAATATTACTATAAGCAAAAGCGCCATTTTCTTCCTGAGAACATTTTGCTCACTGTAGATAGGGGGAAAAAAGCTTCCCATAAGTATATTGGCTAGGAATAGATATGATATGCATGTACAAAAATCTATATACCTCTTCTAGAAAAAAAGGTGGTATTATTTGGTAGGGACTGGTAGCGCATAATGAATGCTTTCCTAAACCTAAATTGATCATTTATCCTAATGGGAGGGAAGGAGAAGAAAAGAAGCCAAGGGAAGTAAGGTAATACATTTTCAGTATAAGCCAATCAACTCGGTGGAAGAGTTCCAGGAATGGGCATTTCTGAAAACTAGGTAAACAAGATTATACTACACTTTACCACAGTCTCTCAAAAAAAAAAGTTTGAGGTTAAACCTCTAAAAAAAGAGATTTGTGAATGAAATAAGAACAAAGCACAAGAGCAAAGCAGAAATCCAATTGCAAAAGGTCACATGAGTTTCCTAGCTCTAAATGGTAAGAGAAGTTGGTATATGATTGTATATGACAGTTTAGAAGTTTCAGAAAAGTTACTAACATGCAGAACAATACCAAGTAGGACCTCATGCTTATCAAAGTATTTTTGAACTATGATATAAAAACTGTACTTCAGGATAAAAAAATTTCTAAGTCTCAGTGCACAAATTGGTGCCATACTATGGATTCCTCTGTTGTGTGATTATAATAATAATTAATATTTGTACAGTACTTTAAAAATATTTTCTTTATGTTTTCCTCCATGGTTCTGTTAGTCTTCCCATGTAATGGGGTAGCTGGCATTTTAGAGATGAAAAAAATAGACTCTGAGAAGTAAGGAATTTGTTATTGGTCAAATCCAAAGCTGGTAAGTGGCAAAGTGAGATGCAAATTCAGATCTCCTGATTCCTAGTCCAATATGCTTTCCACTAGGTTATTCTGTTTCCTGACATATGGTTAAGAAAAGAGGAAAAATAAAAGATTTTAAAAGGATCAAAATTCATGATACTTTTTGAATTTACATGGTACCTTCTTATTCAAAGGGTAATTATTTCATATATAATCTTACCAGACAAACATTGTCATAACAATCTTAAAGATGTAAAATGCTAAATTCATAGTAATATGGTAAGTCAGTTGCACTATGAAGATTTTTTAAATTTTCTCCCTGTGAATTTGAAGGTTATAATTAATTCATATTGTCTTTCTCTCTTGAAGAAATTAAAATTAAAGAAATCAAAATCTTCCCATTTCAAAGCATAGTTTTTCAGTACACAGACTTTTCCTCTGAATTTTATGCATGCATAGATGGATGTATTTATACTTGCAAATCTGTAAATGGAGGAAGAAGAGGAGTGATGGCAGCAGTAGTCATTGTTATTAAGGTGAGAAAATATGGACGAATATTACTACTACCTATTGTAAAAATCTGAAATAATCTTATAACTATAACAGATATTAATATTAATCATGTTCTCTTACAACAGGACTTTATTATTTCTATCAACAGATATTTTCTTAATTTTTTACCAAAATAGAACACTTTTAGGCATTTTTGCTCTAAGTACTCTCATAACACAAATGTAGTTTCCTCAACTGTTATAGAATATTTTAAGAATTGCTCAAAAGTACATTATTTGATTTATTTCCTTTAATACATTACAGTGACATATAATTATATTTCCTATTCTATATCTCCCATTTAAGTTAAATGTTCCTTCAATTATTATATAACATATTAAAGGAGTAGGGAAGTACTTAAAATGTTAGAGTTAGAAGGTACCCTAGATTTCCTCTAATCCAACTCTCTAACTTTTAAACTGAAAATTAAGGAGGCAAATTAACAGAAAAGCCTGTTTTGGAGTTCAGATCTCTAGATTCCGTGCAATCCCTAACAAATATCTATCTATCTATCTATCTATCTATCTATCTATCTATCTATCTATCAATACTATGATTAATTGAATTTCAAAGGTAATACACATCCTACCTCTTGTTCTTAATTGTCTCTTGCCTCATTGGTCATTGGTGTTTTTATAAGCTCAGGGAAAACTAGTGTTAATGATAAAAAGAATGCTAAAGGTTATAGATGAAGGTGTCATAAAAACTCTAAAATATTTTTATATAGGGGAGATGTATAATTAATAATTACACATACACATGCACATTTCTTTAGCATGTTCAAAGTTTAAGGAGTATTCCTAGAGATGTTTCCAGCATCTCCTTCCATAGAATAACAAAAAATATTGGTTGGTGTAAGGGAAAGGAAGAGGACTTCAAAAGAAATAAAGGCTGTTGGCAGGGAAATCAGTATTTGTTCACCTGCTTTAGTGTTTTTTGTTTGCATAGGCACTACTGAATGGCTCTATTGTACTTCTCATGGTTTAGATATTATTTTCCAGTGAGATTATAACCATATTGACAGAACTGCCCTTTCTTGTATACTCTCTTTCTCTGCATACAAGTAATTCATAGGGTTATGAAAATGTCATAAACTCTAAAGGTATCACTCTAAAAATACTTCCTTATTTATTGAAATCCAAAGTTTATTGAAAATTCTATTATAATTCAGATTCCACTGAATATTAGTACCACCATAATTGCTACAGAAGATAAATAATAAAAACATAACATTAAAAATATATGACATATTCTTTTTAGTGCACCAGCTAACTCTGATACATCCCCCTGGATAAATATACTTGCATTAGGGTTTTTTATATGAAGTAAACTGATGGGAGTTCCATTTATTTGTCAGCAACTAAGACTGAAATTTCACTCAATAAGTGAGTGAAAAAAAAAACATAGTCCTCTAAAATTTGCCACCTAGTTAAAAAGATAAAAAAAGAAAATATATGAAACAACTGAAAAATAATTTAAGGCAATTTATGTGATGAATAACTTCAGGATACAGGGGAAATGTCTCTGGACTGTGATTAACTGGGAAAAGCTTCGCAGAGGAGATGGATCTATTTCTGTTTCTAACACTATTTCAAGAGATGGTCTCAGTGGAAACCTCTATGTTCTCTTAATCATAGTTGATCAACTGGAAAGGCAAAAGTTATTTGCTCATTATATTTCAGCTACAAATTGAAACTTAGCACTACACTTCATCCTAATGATTTATTTTGTTCCTTTTAATCTGTTACCTGACCTTTCACACTGCAGATAAACAATTACAATTGAGAGAAAATTACAAAAAACAAAACAAAACAAATAAACAAAACAAAACAAAAAAACTCCTACACTATGATGTTTATTCTTCCTTAAGTACTTAGTTCTAAGATTTAAACCCATTTTAAAAAAGCACTATTGCTGGTTGCTAAGGAGCTGAAGGGAAATATGGAGGGAAGGGCTAAATGCTTTCTTCAGTGTGCATTCTTTGATGCCTGGGACACAGTGACCAGGAAGGAGAAAGAAACAGGATCAAATTGATCTCTTAGTAAAAGCTCTCACCCACAACTTCCAGTACACCATTGCTATCATCCCTATTCCCTAGATATTTAATATTTGCCCATTTAGATTTTTTTCCTCACAACAGAAAACTTTATGCCAAAAATAAGAACTGAATACATTAGTATTAACATTCTCTAACTGAATTCATCATATCACTAAACACATATTGGAACAGACAAAGCAAGTTTGTAAACTTAACTCTGATATGTATTAAGAACCATAAATGAATTATCATACTTTAGAAATCCATTGTAGGTCATGGAAGCACTCATATGAGATAGATATAGCAAAGAATCTTGGGTTGGCTATCCCTTTTCCTTAGGGACCAATAGAGAATTATATTCAACTTTTAAGTAATTATAAGACCATAGTCTAGACAGTTTTAAAGTGTTCTTTGCAGCATCTAATATGACCCTAGGGAGACAGGTTCTTAACAGCTTGTGGATTTTCATGATAACCTGTGATTTTGGAGGAGCTCCAAAGATCCCTCCTAAAGGCAAGTCCTAAAATTCTCAGCAAATTACATAGCACACAGGAGGAAAAAAACTGATGATCCAATAAGGAAGGAAATTAGGATGTTTTTTTTCTTAAACGCCAAAAAAGTCAATGTAGAATTTCTTATTGTCCAAACAAAATCCCTGTCATTTAAAAAAAACTGTCATCACAAGGCAGTAAAAAGAAGCTCAGAAGGATGCACAGACAAGAAGATATATTGTTATGATCTGCTTTAATTTGATTTATACTTTAAAAACAAACACAAAGTATGATTATAGCTGTACAATGTGAATATACAATATAGATGTATAATCCTGTTCTTTTATATAAAAAATTACCATATTTATTGATAATTACTATTGTAATTATAATAATCATAATTTTTTAGTTTTTAAAATTGCCATATTTTTATTACTCTCATGAGATCCACCTTCTTTTTTTTTCAATCCTCAGATTATTAGTATCAATTCTTTGCTGCAGACAAAAAGATTCCTAAAAAAAAAAAGATATTAAGTGACCTGCACATAGGTCATTTATTTATCATCCCCAACACCAAGATATTTATTTAAAAGTTCTCCATTATGGGTTGTTTTTTTTGCTTTTAACACAAAACTATATGCTAAAAAGTTGTACCTCTTATGATAAATATCCCCTAATAGAATTTGTAGATGTCTCTAACATATTAATTTGATACAATTCTTAGCCAAAACTACTTGTAGCAAGAAAAAAATACCCAAAATATTTTATGCCAAACACAATACTAGAAGAAGAAAAAGCAGAAGCCATCAAAACTACTTCAACCAAGTTGCAAACTCCTATGAATGAATGTGCATTTAAGAAAGAAAATTCTTTAAGTGTATTTAGGTCACAAATTCTCCCCAGCAGTGGCATCTGGTGTTAGAGTTGTAGGCATCTGTCATTTACATGGCACACTGCAGGCACAATTAGCTTAATAGAAATACTATATATAAAGGAATTGTGAACTAGAAAAGATTTGGATAACAATTATTTATATGTTATCAACAATTTTTTTTGTATCAGGAAAATGATTCCTTCTTACTGAATTCCAGGAAAGAGTGTGAAGATTTTTGATCATGCAAATCTGAGAAGTTATCTTAAACTACAGTATTTCTCTAATTTGGAACAGAGGTTGGATATGATACTGAGAGCTATGCTCATATTATAAGTTCATCCCACAATGTCTAGTTCCATATTAATCTAATTTTCAAGAATTCATTTGTTATAATGATATCAACTTCCATTAAAACTCCAGACAGCATTTGAGGCTTGTAAAATACACTCTGAAGTTATCCAGAGAAAATAAATTAGGATTTCAGAGCAAGTTGACAGTTGTGTCAGCAAATTAATGATATTAATTATCTCCTATGAATAATAGTTCTTGAATTCTACAAGTCAACAAGAAATATTTTCAAAGTATGCTGTGTTCCTTTTCTTGATGACTGCAAAGGTAAGAATTTTCTTTTTTTTCTTTTTTAATAGCAAAGAATAAATTGAAATTAAGACATTATCATCAGATGAGATGACCAACTCCAGAGACATGAAGCTCTGAATAATATTTTTTAAAATCTCCAGCTTCCCAGGCAAAAGAACTTGAAAAGTAAAATTTGGGTGGAAAAAAACAATCACCCCATTGATTCTATTTAAAATCTCTTCTTTTATTTTCCAAAGAGTATGGTGATCTTTTGGGAAAGGGAAAAACCTGCTCATGTATGTAGATGGAAATATAGATAAAACATAAAACATGACATAAAAAATAAAGTCTATCATATCATCCAACATAAAGGTCTCTAGAAAAGGAGAAGAAATTGATGAAGCTGGAAGAGAATAAAAAAATCTGTCCAGACACAAGAATGTGGCTGATAGGAAAGAGGACTTTAGTATAGCATGGGCTGCTAAATAGTGACAAAAACTTCAAAGAGATCAAGGAGAATAAGGAAGGAAGAAAGAGCAATCCATTGTGTTTACTCTTCAGGCTACTTTAGAGATCTTAATCTTTTTTATATCATGAATACATTTGGCTGTCTGATGAAGACTATGAACCCCTTATCCAAATAATGTTAATAAATGCATAAAATAAAATACATAGTAGGGTTACAAAGGAAACCAATTATATTGAAAGAGTTAGCAAAAGATTTTTAAATAAGTTCATGAACCCTATAAATTGATAATATTGCTACAGAAAGGAGTTCCATAGTTTCAGTGGCATGATGATTATGGAAGACCAATTGCAAGGTGTTGAAAAGAATGTAGTGAAGAAGGGCAAGCATCTAGTATAGACATAGTTTGTAAGTTGAATAGTGAAGGGAAGAACAGAGGTGGGCTAATAGCTAGATGCAATAGCAGAGTTAAAGGAAACCATTTTTAAGGAAAGGAAGAAGTGAAAGAGTGAGGGAGGAAGGAAGGGAGAGAGAAGGGGATACAAAAGAGGAGTCAAGAATATCAGAGGAAGAGGAAAGAAGAGAGAGGGTGGGAGATAAAAAGAGTGAGGAGAAAAAGAAGAAAGAAGAGGAAAAGAAAGAGAAATGAAAAGTAGAGAGAAGCAGAAGGAACATGTATCAGTTGTTTGCTAGTATTCCTACTTGCTGATAACGACTGTCAAAACTCATTATCATTTACAATGCTTTGTCATAGATTTTTTCTGATATCCTTCAACTTTTGCAAATGATGAATATCAGAAGCTAAAATTTTACTTCTCAATAAGTTTTTTATTAAAGTGCTAATAATTTTTGGAAGTTTCAAAGACCTTTTCTTTTCTAGGAGGTGCGGACTGGACGGAGTGGTTAAACTGTTTGTTACTTGATGGGTTTTCAGCTATATGGTCTTTTCCTGGTTTCATCCTCAGGAGAATGGTATTTATTACAATGCTCACTTCTATATACTTGATAATATCTAGTGCTTTATTTAAAAAGTTTCATATTTATCTATTTTACTTATGCAATACAAGCCTGAACTTGAAGAAGAGACCAAAATGAAAAATGATCTTTTTTTCTTTGCACAAGTGGAGGAATGGGGGTAAGGAACAACGCATATACAGCTAGTCTTGGATATTTTGGTTAGTTTTGATGATCCAGATCTTTCTTTTCTTTTATATAAAGAAATGATTCTGGAAGGAATATAGTAAGAAAATGAAAGTGATAAAAAAATAACAATAAATTTTAAAATAAATTATGTACTGCCCAGTTTTACAATTAAATAATTTCATTTTACCAGCAGAACTTTTATGGTTTGATCATATGGAACGTGATCCAATTATTATGTTTCTACTAAAGTTCTCAATTTTCCTATCATGGTACACAAGTAATCTTGGTATCTTGAAGACTATGCCATCAAAGCACAAACTCTAAAATATTTTATCAATTTGGAGAGGCTTTAAATATAAACCTGATGGTGAACTGTATATCTATTGCCAGAGCACTCCCTTAGCTAAGGATGAATATTTTGCCCAAGTATCTCTTGAAGATCATTGCTTACATTACAGAGAAACTGGATTTCTCTAAGTGGAAGAATTACCAATAACAATTAAATTACAGTACTATAAGTAAGTATAAATGTAAAATTACTTCCATTCAAGTCAACTGTAATTATCCAACTTTGTATTTTCAAAAGAGGGAAGCAATATTTTCCCCTCAAAAGACAGTTAAAACAACAAAGGAGGTAAAAAATTGCTAAATCATTATTGCTCTTTATAAAATGATAAGCAATTTCAGAAAAAAAATGGACTTATGTGACCTGATACTGAGTGAAGTAAGCAGAATCAAGAGAATATTGTACACAGTAACACCAACATTATGTGATGATCAGCTTTGATAGACTTAGCTCTTCTCAACAATATAATGATCTAAGATAATTCCAAGAGATAGAATTATAGATGGAAACATGATGGGAAAAATGCTATTCACATCCAGACAAAGAACTATGGAATCTGAATGCAGTTAGAAGCATATTATTTTCATTTTTTTTCTTTCTTGTGGTTTTTCCCTTTTGTTCTAATTCTTTTTTCAGAATATGACTAATGTAGAAATATGTTTAATATGACTGTACATGTACAACCTCTATCAGATCACTTACCATCTTGGGGAGTTGGGGAGTATAAAGGAAGGGAGAAAAATATAAATCAAGCTCCTATAAAAGTAAATGTTGAAAACCATTTTACATATAATTGGAAAAATAAAATACTATTAAGTGGGGGGAAAAGAAAAAAATTAAATTGCAAAATCATCTTCTATAAGTCATCAGCATTGAAAAGTCTGTGGTTCAATTTCTTTGTACTTACTTTAAACTTAATTAAATGTTATATCAACAATATATGTCTTTTCTTCATAATTTGGCACCCTGCCTAAAAATGCCCTACTTGGGAAAAAAGTAGTTAAACATAGGAAAAGAATTGGAGAGTTAAGAAACTCTTTGGATCAGCATTCAGAACAGCTAAAATGAAAATAAGCCTCAAATTGATAAAGAACTAGAGTTGGAGGTTTAAAACTTATATAAACCTTACAGATCTCCTAGTACAGCCCTGGTGTTTGCAAATGATGAAACTGACATCTAGATAATTAATTGATTTGCCTAAAGACACACATGAAGTAAGTATCAGAGCCAGCAATCAATCCCAGCTGATTCTTTTCCACATGATCAAGAAGCCTCAATATGACTATTTCACATTTATCCCATGTAAACTCTGTGGATATTAGCCCAACTCTTAATCCCATACATGAGTCTGGGCTCCCATAGCAAGGATGACTCCTCTTAAGTCAGAAGGGATTTTCCAATGTCATTGTTTCAAGTCCCCACTGTGTATAATTTCCCACCAAAATTACTTTTTTTTTTTTTTTGCTTTTTGCTGAGGCAATTGGGGTTAAGTGACTTGCCCAGAGTCACACAGCTAGGGAATGTTAAGTGTCTGAGACCAGATTTGAACTCAGGTCTTCCTGACTTCAGGGCTGGTGCTCTAACCACTGTGCCACCTAGCTGCCCCGCCAAAATTACTTTTTGACAATCATTTAGGCTTAAGTAACTTTTACAAAGGGATATTTACAAAGGTTTAATAAAAGTAGTTGGTATAAAACATTTCAACAAGTCTGTATGATACAGTCTTAGGAGAAACAATCCAAAAAAAGTGGGCTAAAGGTTAAAAAATACCTTGTCAAAGGGAATAATACCACTCCTATCTACTGGGAGCACTTCTCCTTTTCATGGAATGGTTTTTCTTAGATATCATGTAGTTTCTTAATAAGATTCATTGTGAAGGCATGAATATATATCCAGTCTGACCTCAATTGCCAATACAGAAATTGCTGGCAACTTATTGAGGATAAAAATAAGAGAAATCCAAAATTCTCTAGATACTTTGAAGCTTGTAAGGTTCTCCTCCAGCCAAAGTGCAGTGGAAAAGAGATCTGGCCAAGGCCAAATAAAAGCCTCTTTTTCCTCAGGGATTTTGTTGGAAAGCCCAAATTCAAATGATTAACTAGCTTGATAATTTAAAAACAAACCCTTGGAGAGTAGCTAAATTCCCTTGTTTATCTAACCATGATTCTTGTGTAACAATGCTCTACTTGGAAGGACTTTGCTCAATTTAAAGTTTGATGGATTTTGATTGATTAAAATGTATTCTTATTTAATTAAGATATTGAGACTAAAATGGGTTAGGGTGTTTTCCATCACACCTTTATACCTGTAAAGGGGCAATCAAAGGAAAAACTACTTGACATGGCTTCAGACCTTTCATATATCCAGTATTCAAAAGAAATCTGTATTCTAAAATTCATGTGCTCTATTCCCTGGGTCTTAATGATCATATTCTATATTATATTCCAATATTCTAAAGATAAACTCCAAGAAGGATGTCTCTCATTAGCAATCTCTGCACCAAGGTAAATAATATAAAGCAAAATATCAAGAGGCTTCCTATTGGAAATATAAAATGCAAGTATTTCTATTAATGTCGGTGGGCATTTCCATCTGATTTTTAAGCTCATAAATTTCAACTATACTTGACTCTTGATGATGCTACTTGGAATATTTTAGGATTATGAATGAACCTTTAAAGTACAATAACATCATCATCTCTTTGGTCCAAATTGAATGAACTCCAACAGTGAACATTGAATCCTTATATATATATATATATATATATATATATATATATATATATATATATATATATATATATATACACATATAAAAGATCATTTTCCCTGCAATTTTCTTGTCATGGACCTTCATTCACATATCTGAGCCAAATTATCCTAATTACCTCAAATGAAGCATGCTTGGGTCTTCTTTATTGTATATTCTATTACCCTATTATCAAAGTCTCATTTTACTATTTCACAATTAGAAATATGTCTTTTCTTAATTCACTAAGAAATTTGAATTCATTTCAAATAAAGGTGCCAAGATAGAAAGAAACAAAGATAAATTAATGTATTAATCTTTTAGGTTATAAATGTCTACAACTGATTTTAACTAGTTTTAACTAGTTTTTAACTTAATTTAATCCAATAATCAGTCAATTGTTTTCATATAATTGATAAATTTGGTTGAATTTAACAGATTCCACAGTCAATATGGCCATGGACAAGCCCTAGGGGAAAAAATAAATATTACACCAGATGAACACAACATTAGACCTGAAGTTTAGATTTAAATAGTATTTAGAGATAGCAGTGACACAAGATATGATCTAATTTAAGCCTCTCCTTTCAAAAATAGACAACTAAGGATAGAGAACTAAGATTAATTTCCCTAAATGTTCAAAGGGAAGAAGTAGCATAGGTGGGAGACCAATCCAAGTTCTCTGCCTCCTGAATCAGTGATATTTTTTTATTACACCATTGCCTCTCTTCTTTTAGTATGCCCATTCTCTAATCTAGATGGATGAAGAAATTGCATCCAGCAAAAAATGTTTTTCAATATTTTATATTTCCAAATACATGTAAAAATAGTTTTAACATTAATTTTGGTAAAACTTTGTTTCAAATTTTTCTTCCTCCCTTTCTTAACCCCTCCCTCCCCAAGACAGAAAGCAATCTGTGCAATTCTTTTAAACATATTTCCATATTTTTCATGTTCTGCAAAAAAAAAATCAAACCAAAGAGGAAAAAATCTATAAGAAACAAACAAACAAAAAGGTGAAAATACTATGCTTTGATCCACATTCAGTCTCCATAGTTCTCTCTCTCTGGATGTGATTTGGTATTTTCTGCCTCAAGACTATTAGAATTCCCATAAGAAATGTAAACTTGCCTGAATTACTTTATACACTCCTGAACAGGCAGAGTCAAAGTGAAGGGTTTGTGATCTCAATGAAATTCATTTATAAAATTCTTGATCATCTTCAATAAAATATATCTAAGTGTACATGGCACTGTGCTCATAAAAAGAGTCATATAGACATATTATCTATGTTGTAGGAGTCTGTATTCTTATTTAATTAACAGTATTTAATTTTTCCAATCATTTGCAAGTCATTTTCAACATTCATTTTTGAAAGATTGGAAGTTTCAAATTTTTCTTTCCCCTTACTAAGGAAGCAAGCAATTTGATATAGCTTACACATATACAATTATATTAAACATATTGCTACATTCATAATATTGTGAAAGAAGAATCAAAACAAAGGGGAAAAACCAAGAGAAAGAAAACATAAAAAGGAAATGAAAATAGTATGCTTCAATTCAAACTTCATAAGTATTTCTCTAGATAGAGACACCATTTTGCATTATGTCTCAAAATTGTCTTGGGTGATTGTTTTGCTAAGAAGAGAGAAGTCAATCATAGTTTATCACCCCACAATCTTCTTGTTACTATGTACGATGTTCTCCTGTTTTTGTTGACTGCAGTGATACTTGATAAAGTCATACAAGTTTTTCCAAGTTTTTCTGAATCTACCTGCTCATCATTTCTTATAGCACAATAGCATTCCATTACATTCATATACTATAACTTGTTTAGCCACTCCCCAATTGATAGAAGCCTATATTATCTTAAAGGAGCGAAACTGAAATGAACAGACATGTAAGTACCAAGAAGAAAATAAAACTTAAGTATTGTCAAGATGTGAATGGACACATCAATATTTCAGTCATACATAAGAATATTTAAATCTTAGTTGAAAATGAAGATAAAATGACAGACCAGCATATTTCATTTCAACCTCAGAATCAGAATTAGATATCTCCCAGGTAGAGTTCTACACTTTTAAAAACTCAGCTCTTGCATTTTTCAATATGAAAACATGCCTTATGGATTCATATACTTTGTCAGCATTTATAAGTGCATCTGTCATGGAAAAGCTGTTGTGCAAGCAGAACTGATCACCACTTATATTCCTTTTTCATTTTATTATGCAATGAGTTTGATTTTTTAATTCTCTGCCATATTTTTAAAAGGCTACAAGGGCTTAACCCTTTAAAAATACATGGCATTTTCCTTCCCTTTCTAACACATGGAAGAGAAATAGATGATCACATGAAAAGCACTGATCCATGAATTCTTTCTGAAGTGAGACATTTGGGTCATCTGTTGATTTTTTAAATGACTCATCAGATTGTTTTAAATGATTAAATCTATGAGCTGGACTGCAACAGGAAACCCACAACCACATCATCATCTGTAGTGGGAGTCCCCAGCCTTCCCAATTAAAAAGACTTTAAATACTTTTGTCACCTTGAACTTGGCTCAATATGAGGGCTCAATAAAGGTTAATTAATGATGATTTGACTTACATAAAAGATGGGATGTCAGCTCATCTATTTTCTTACATCTCTCATACACACAGGATTATGTTAAACTGTTGCTGTCTAATAAAGATGTGCCTCACTTTATGCAATAAATATATGTTTCTTAAAAGTTTTATCTAAATCAAAATTTTTGTCAATTGAGTAAGTTTAAATGTATTAAGGAAATTCTAAATTTGAAATATATAAATATGTACATATATATAACATTGTGGCCAAGCCTTAAAAAAACAATACATTTTTAAAGAGTATAATCAATACTACTACAATTTTTTTAGTTTTATAATTTTGGGATTTCCACAGACATAATTGTCAGATTTTCTTAAAGCAATAAGCAAATTGCATTATTCATGACTGCTCAGACAGTGTAATACTGACTCTAAATACCAAGATTCTTAAAAATTCACCTTTATTACCTTATTAAAGGTTATCCATCTCTGGACTGAGATTATTTAATCATTTTTTACTGAGATGATTAGTCAATTTGATCAAACAGGTATTTGAACTGACTTTTCAAAATTTGTTTTTGGTATTTTATGACATGTTTTATTCCAGAAACATGAATAAAATTATATTGAAATTGCCTTGTAGTTTCTAAGACTGTTGAGAATTTAGCATATCAAACTACCCAATCAAAAAGTATTTATATGTGGCATACATGATAGGCAATGAGTTTAAAGTACAAAGAATTAACAACCTTCATCACATTATACCTTTTCTATGCTGTCCAGCTTATCACCCCACTCTACTATCTTTCCTCCTCCTATTCTGAGAATAATAATTAGCTCAAGACCACAACATTCTATTGCACTATAATTCCACTCAGCTCCCCTATGACTACCCAGCAATAGGTCCATGTATATATGTTCATGTTTGCATACAATGGTGCATATGTAGGTAGGGAGGGAGGTAGATAGATAGATAGATAGATCTTCTATTGAAAATGTGAGCTACTTAAAGGCAAAGACTGGATTTAAAAACAATTATTCTCAGCACTTATAGTGCTTGGTATACATTGTTTAATAAGTGCATTTTCATTCATTCATTCACTAAGCTTTTTTTAAAATGAAAATTTCTAACATTGTTTCTTTCCACCTTTCTCAGGTGTGTTTCTTTAAATAATCTCTTGATATTTTAATGCAATATATTTTAACTATAAATTTTATTGATCCTATTTTTCCATCATAATGATTTTGAGATGCACACATGCACACACACACACACACACACACACACACACACACACACACAGATATTCAGTTAAGTTCTTTCTCATAACCAAGAAAAAGAGGTTAGCAAAACTGTCAGTGACCATGTCTGATAGCATGTGGCATTCTGAAGCCAGAGTCCCCAAACTCTCCAAAGAAGGGAGGAAAATTCCTTTCTAGAATGAAGATCACTCATAACAATGCACCATTGTTTGGCTTCCAAATTAATTCTTTCTTCACTGAATTGACTGGCTGTTTAATGTATCACCTAATCAACCAATTATTTTCATGTCCTTGGAGAGACACAACCCTAATTATCTCTGATAATTCACTTTTTTCCTCCAATAATTTGTAAAATAGGATTGTAACTATGTTTACCTAATGCAAATTGAAATGGAGTTGAGGCTATTATTTAGTGGCAATGAGCATTATAAAAGCAGAGGAGTAGAGAAATGGCAACAAGTTACAAATAATTGGAATCATTTCTTGGCTCTGACTCTGACAACTCTCATCTTGGTCAAGTCACTTCATCTCATTTAGCCTGAATTTTGTCATCTAAGAAGCAAAGCATTTGGATTATATCTGCTAACTCACTCCTATTCTATGATTCTATGATCCATAAATAGAAAGAATAAAGGAAAGTGACATTAAGATGTAAACTATAAACTTCCTGCTGTGCACACAGCTCAGGAAGCTAATTTCTATAAAAGAAAACTCTATGAGAAATTTATAGGCAAGTCATGTCAAGATCCAAAGTATCATTTCTTAAATCATTTCCAGTGTTAAAATGACGTTTTTTGCCAAAAAAATGCCCAAAATGTGTTCCATCACAGAGTAGAAAAGGTTTGTTAATAGATTTAAACCCCTATAGGTCAACTTGTTCTTAAAGCTTATAACCAAGATTTTTAAAAAGGAGAGTGATGTAGTGGAATGCACACAAGAGTTGAAGCCAAAAAGATGGGGGTTAAGTTTTCTCTGGCCACTGAAGTAGCTATGTGAGGCAATTAGTAATAATAATAATGAGTAATGCTTATTATATGCCAAGCCTTGTGCTAAGTGTTTTGTAATTGTTATCTCCTTTTAGGCTAGTAACAATCTCTCTGAATCTCATTAATAAAATGATTATCTTATTTGTACTCACTCTCTTAATGGGTTAAGGGACAAATGAATTAATCTATTCAAAGTACCAAGTAACCAGAATTTGCTAAATAAGCAAGAATTCTTTCAGTCTTGAGGATTACACAAGACCTAGCAATTTCCACTCTAAAAGACCATAGATCTTGGAATAATATATTTTGAAGAGCAATAGAGCTGGGGTTGGAATCAAAAATAACTTCCAAAGCTGAGTATAATCCTGAACAACAACAAAATGGACAATCATTGAACTTAACAGAATGGAAATATATAGCAGAATGGATTAAGAATCAGAAATACAGATAACTAATCTATTTATTCAATGCCATATCAATTAAAATACTAAAAAAAATTTACTCAGAAAAATAATAGAAATAATTTGAAAAAGCAAAAGATCAGAAAATTCAAAGAAACTAGTGGGGGGAAATGTAAAAGAAGGGAGTTCAGTAGTGAATTATATAAGTGAATATCAAAACTATCTGGTACTAGCCAGAAAAGTAGATCATTGAAATAGAGTAGACATACAACATACAGTAATAAAAGATCATAGTAACTTCTGTGTCTGACAAGTGTAAAGATTGAAGTTTTGGAAATAATTTGGAGATAATTCATTATTTAGTGATAAAAATCATTGGGAAATTTGGAAAACAGTTTGGCAGAAATTGGGCACAGATCAATATTTTAAATGATGTAAATAGATAAGGTCAAAATGGATACATGACTTAGATATAAAGGAAGATATCACAAAAAAATTAGACGAACATAGAACATTACCTATTAGACTCATGGCATGAGAACAATTTATGAATAAGTAGGAGATAAAGAGCATTGTAAGATGTAAAAGGGATAATATTGATTATATTGAGTTTAAAAGTTCTTGTACAAATAAAATCAATGTAGCCAAGATTAAAAGGAAAGCAGAAAACTGGGCCTGGGAGGTTTCATTGACAGTCTCTTAGGTAAAAGTCTCATTTCTCAAATATGTAATAAAAAAAACTTTGTCAAATTTATAAGAATATCATTCAATTCCCAATTGATAAATGGTCAAAGGATATAAACCAGAAGTTTTTCAATAAATAAAAATTGTATATAGTCATATAAAATGTTCCAAATTATTATTGATAAAAGAAATGCAAATTTTTAAAACTTTGAGATGTTATCTTACATCTATCAGATTGGTTGAAATTATAGATGCCCTTCAATTAGAGAACAGCTTAAACTTGTATATGATTTTGATGGAAATTGAGGAAATGACTTAAGAATAATGCCAGAGAAATATGAAAAAAAATGTTTATTGCTTGGGAAGAAAGGGGGACAAAAAAAAAGACTGAAGAAAACAATACCTTAAAAACGGAATTGATCAAATGGTAAAAGAGATTCAAAAATTCACCAAAGAGAACATTTTCAATAGCAGAATTGGGCAAATGGAAAAATAAGTATAAAAACTTATTGAAGAAAAAAAAGTCTTAAAAATTAAAATTGGGCAAGTGAGAGCTAATGACTTCATGAGACATCAAGATACAATAAAACAAAATCAAAAGTATGGAAAAATAAAATAAAATGTGAAATATTTAATTGAAAAAAAACTGATTTAGAAAATAGATTGAGAAGAGATCATTTAAGAATTATTGTTCTATCTGAAAGCCATGATTAAAAAAAAAATAAAACCTAGACATCATATTTCAAGGAAAACCACACTGATATCTTAGAATGGGAGGTTAAAGAATTCATTAATCATCTCTTAGATTCCAAAATGAAAATTCCCAGGAATATTTTAGCTGAATTCCAGAGCTCCCAGGTTAAGGAGAAAATATTGCAGTAATTCAAATATTATGGTGCCTCAGTCAGGTTCACACAAGATTTAATAACTTATCCATTAAAGAACTGAAAGGCTTGGGATACAATATTCCAGGATACAGAGAAACTAGGATTACAACAAAAAATAAGATTCCCCTCAAAAAAATTCCCCTCAAAGGAGGGGAGGGACGAGAAATGGATATTTAATGAAAGAGGAGTTTCAAGCATTATTGATGAAAGACCAGAGATGAAAAGAAATAAGATGGGATAAAGCAATTATGACCACTGTTATTCTGTGTTGCACTAGAAATGTTAGCTTTAGCAATAAGAGAAGAAAAATAAATTAAAGGGACTAGAATTGGCAATGAGAAAACAAAATTATGACTCTTTGAAGACAATACAATGGTATAATTAAAGAATCCTAGAGAATCAACTAAACCACCAGATGAAATAATTAACAATTTCAATAAAGTGGAAAGATATAAAATAAACACATAAATCATCACCATTTATATATGTTACCAACAAAGTCAAGGGAGAAATAAAAATAAATTTCAATTAAAATCAGGCAATATAAAATATTTGAGAGTCTGTATACCTGATATAACAAACCCAGGAATTACATGAACACAATTAAAACACATTTTTGGTACAAATATAAACAAAAATTATAATTGCTCATGGGTAGGGAAGCCAATATAATAAACATTATTATTATATCTAAAATGGTTTACTTATCCAGTAACATGCCTTTCAAGCTATCAAAAATTATTTTATAGAACTAGAAAAAAATATTAGCAAAATTTACCTGGAAGAACAAAAGGTCAAAAAATCAAGGGAATCAATGAAAAGAAAAGGTCAAGGAATGTGACCGGTCAGTATCAGATTTCAAACTGTATTAAAAAATGGTAACCATCAAAACAACACATTTTTGAAGGCAGAAACCAAATTAATAGCATTCACTGGATTATGGAGGCAATGTCAGATTTTATATTTTTGGCCTCACAGATCACTGAAGATATTGACTACAACCATCAAAATTAAAGACAGTTGGTACTTGGAAGACAAATCTGGACAACATGATAAAAAGCATCTTAAAAAAAGCATCAAAAAACTTCATCTTAACAAAAGTGTGTATAGTAAAAGATATAGTTTTTCCAGTAGTGATTAATGGCTGTGGGAGTTGTAATATAGTGAAATTTGATTACCACAGAGCATTATGGATATAAAATGGATGGTTTTGATTATATTAAATTAAAACAGTTTACACCTATACAAAGCATATAGAAAGCAAGGAATTCCCTCCCCCTCCCAAAAAAAATCTACTTCTACTTCAGTGCTATACTATAGCCTTTGACACATGGATCACAACAAAATGTATCAAGTCCTAAAAAAAAATGGGAGTACCAAATCATCTTATCTCTTGAGAAACCTATATGTAAATCAAGAAGCAAATGTTAGAATTGACAATGGAACAATAGATTGGTTTAAAATTAAGATATGAGGGCAGCTAGGTGGAGCAGTGGTTAGAGCACCAGCCCTGAAGTCAGGAAGACCTGAGTTCAAATCTGGTCTCAGACACTTAATATTCCCTAGCTGTGTGACCCTGGGCAAGTCACTTAACCCCAACTGCCTCAGCAAAAAGCAAAAAATAAATAAATAAATAAAATAAAATAAAATTAAGATATGAGTAGAATAAGACAGCATATTTAATTTATATGGAGAGTATATCATGCAAAATGGTAGGTTCAATGAATCAAATGTCAGAATCAAGATTGCCAGGAGAAATATAAATAATCTCAAATATGAAGATGATACTACTTTCATGACAAAAGTAAAGAACTAAGAAGCCTCTTGGTGAGAATGAAAGTGAGTGAGAGCATAAATGCTAGATTGAAGTCTAACATTAAAAAAATATGGTCATGACAAGTGTTCTCCATTTTCTGACAAACAGAAAAGAAAATGAGGCAATGGATTATTATGAATATAAAATGGGTTAGTTTTGATTACATCAAATTAAAAAAGATTTACACAAGCAAAATCAATTCAGCCAAGAATTGAAAGAAAACAGAAAAATAGAAGGATATTTTACAGCAAATTTCTCTGATGATTATTTCATTTCTTACATATATAGGAAACTAAGTCAAATTTATAATATGACATCCCCTTTTAAATAAATTGATTAAAAATATGAATAGGCAGTTTTCAGACAAAGAAATCAAAGCTATATTTAAAGTCATATGAAAAAATTATCCAAATCATTATTAATCAAAGAAATGCAAATTAAAAGAACCCTGAGGTACCACTTTATTCCTATCACATTGGCTAATATGACAGAAAAGAAAAATTACAAATATTGGAGGCTTTGTGGGAAAATTGGGACATTAGTGCAGGTACTGTTGCTGAAATTGATCCAAACATTCTAGAGAGCAACTTAGAATTATGCCCAAAGAGCTACAAAACTGTGTATTCCCTTTGACCCAGCGAACATTACTAGATCTCTGTCCCAAAGAAATCAAAGAAAAAGACCTATATATAATTTATAGCAAATTTCTTGTCTTCTCAAAGAATGGCAAGGGAAGAAAGGGAGGGAGAAAATTTAGAACTCAGGATTATTAAAAATGGATGTTGGGGGCAGAGCCAAGATGGCAAACTGCAGACAGCATCCTCTGTGAGCTCCTGAGACCTTCCCTCAAACCCAGACAAATTGAGCCTTCAGACTGGTTTTGGAGTGAGGGCTCTACCAAACACTTGGACTACAATGCACTTGTATCAAATATCTACTTTGAAAGAACTTCTGAGGTCAGTTTTAGACGGGCAGGGGATCAAGCAGCTACCAGAGCTCAGACGCCAGGGCGCAGCCAGGGTGCAAGTCTGGGGCTGGAACAGACCAGAAGATTTTAGGCTGCCAGGAAGTCCCTGGGAGACGCTTGGGCCACTTTGCTCTGCTTGTGGGCAGGTGCTTTGGCAGGTCTACCTTTGATAAAGGGTGGATTGAGAGCAGCTGAAAGTGTGGTCCTAGTGCAGATCTAGCCAGATCAGCCCCAGACCCGAAGTCAACTCGGAAAATTGCCCCAGGGCAAACTGAAATCCCTGCTGCTGCTGCTGCTGCTGCTGCTGCTGCTGCTGCTGCTGTTGCTGCTGCAGAATTCCCTGCTGGTGACTGATACCGCTGCTGAAAATCATGATCAAGAAAAAAAGAGCTCTCACCTTACACAGCTTTTACGGAGAAAAACTAGAGAAGTCCCCAGGTCCTGAGATTCTGAAAACAATCCCAGATAAAGCCACAGGGGTGGATTTAAGCTGGTCTCCCTTTCAGAAGGCTTACCTGGAAGGTTGCATGAAGAATCTCAAAAGAGAGCTAGAAGATTGGGGAAATAAATTGAGAGCAGTGGAAGAAGGAAATATCACCCTGCAACAGAGATGTGAAAAACTGGAAAATAAGTCTGGTGAATTGGAAAAAGACAACAATTCACGGAAAAACAAAATTAGTGAATTGGAAAAAGACATTTCACTGAAAAACAAAATTAGTAAATTGGAAAAAAACAAAAATTCACTGAAAAACAAAATTAGTGAATTGGAAAAAGACAACAATTCACTGAAAAACAAAATTGGTGAATTGGAAAACATTACCAAATCACAAGAAAATAAAAATAGTGAATTGGTAAAAGACAACAATTCACTGAAAAATAAAATTAGTGAATTGGAAAAAGGCAACAATTCACTGAAAAATAAAATTGGCAAAATGGAAAAAGAATGCAATGAACCAAAAAATTCAATTGGCCAGTTACAAAAGGAGCTAAAAAAGATAGCTGAAGGAAATAATGCCTTAAATTTTTTTTGTTTTTGTTTAACTGATTCTTGAAGTCTTATTGAGTCATTTACTTCTATTTGTTCAATTTTAATTTTTAGAGTATTATTTCCTTCAGTTATCTTTTTTAGCTCCTTTTGTAGCTGGCCAATTGAATTTCTGTATTCAATGCATTCTTTTTCCATTTTGCCAGTTTTATTTTTCAGTGAATTGTTGTCTTTTTCCAATTCACCAATTTTGTTTTTCAGTGAATTGTTGTCTTTTTCCAATTCACCAATTTTGTTTTTCAGTTCACCATTTTTATTTTCCAGTGAATTGGTTATTTTTTCCAATTCACCAATTTTGTTTTTCAGTGAACTGTTTTCTTTTTCCAATTCACCAGTCCTATTTTCCAGTTTTTGATATTTCTGTTGCCCTGATCTCAATTTATTTCCCCATTCTTCTTCTAGCTCTCTTTTGAGATTCTTAATGCAATCATCCAGGTAAGCCTTCTGAAAGGGAGACCAACTTAAGTCTGCCTTTGTGGCTTCATCTGGGATTGTTTTCATAATGTCAGGATCTGGGGACTGTTCTATTTTTTCTCCGTAAAAGCTTTCTATGGTGAGAGCTCTCTTCTGCTTCTTGCTCATGATTTAAAGTTGGGATATTGGTCAAAAGCCGAGAAAACTGCAACAATTTATATTTGCCCTGGGGCAGTTTGCCGAGTTGACTTCCGGTCTGAGGCTGGTCGGGCTAGATTTGCACCAGGACCACGTTTTCAGCTGTTTTCGATCCACCCCCTTCCAAAGGCAGATCTGCCAAAGCACCTGCCCGCAAGCAGAGCAAAGTGGCCCAGGCGTCTCCCAGGGGCTTCCTGGGTGCCCAAAATCCGCCCCTCTATCGCAGCCCTGACTTCCGCCCCGGCTGGAGTCCGATCGCGACCAGAGGCCAATTTCCCCTGAGGCTAACCTTCTCCGGGGTTCTTTCAAGGTAGATCTTTTATAGAAGTGCGTTGTAGTCCAAATGCTTGGCGAGGACCTCACTCAGAAACCAGTTTTAAGGCTTACTATGTCTAGGTTTGAGGGAATGTCGGAGGGAGTTCACAGAGAAAGCTGTTCGCAGTTCGCCATCTTGGCTCCGCCCCCTAATGCCTTAAAAATTAAAACTGAACAAATTGAAATGAATGACTCAATAAGACTTCAAGAATCAGTCAAACAAAAACAAATAAAATGAAAAAATAGTAGAAAATATGAAATATCTCCTAGGAAAAACAACTGACTTGGAAAACAGATCCAGGAGAGACAATCTAAGGATTATTGGACTCCCTGAAAGTCACGATGAAAAAAAGAACCTTGCTGCTATCTTCCAGGAAATCATGAAAGAGAATTGCCCTGATGTTTTAGAATCAGAAGGCAAAGTTGGCATTGAAAGAATTCACCGATCACCTCCTGAAAGAGACCCCAAAATTAAAACCCCAAGGAATATCGTGGCCAAATTTCAGGACTATCGCACCAAGGAAAAGATATTACAAGCTGCTAGGAAAAAACAGTTCAAATACCGAGAAACTGTCATTAGAATTACACAGGATCTGTCAGCTTCCACATTGAAGGATCAAAGGGCCTGGAATCAGATATTCCAAAAGGCAAAAGAACTTTGATTACAGCCAAGAATAAGCTATCCAGCTAGAATGAGCATCATCTTCCAGGGAAGAAGATGGTCATTCAATGATACAGGAGAATTGCACCTATTTCTAATGAAAAGACCAGATCTGAACAAAAAATTTGACCTCCAAATAGAGACTAAAGAGAAGCATAAAAAGGTAAAAAGGAAAACTCTTGAGAACTATATCTCTACTAGGGGTATCCTTGAAGAATGGGGGTATAATTTGATTTTACTTTGATAATAATCGGAAAGAAATTAGAGGTGGAAGGTACATCATACTGTAAAAAAAGGGGGGGGAGGGGAATGGAGGTAAAATAAAGTAAAAATAAAAAGGAGGCAAAATAAGGCAAAGTCTCATGAAAAGACATAGAAAATCTAATATAATTGAGGGAAAGAAGGGAGGGTGATGAGTATTCTTACTCTCATTAGATTGGGCTCTAAAAGAGTATATCATATGCATTTGATTTCAGGGAAAAACTTGGCTCTCTGTATAGGGAAGTAGGAGATAAAGGAGGAAAAGAAAGGGATAAATTAATAGAGGGATTAGGGGAAAGGTGTGGAGAAGAGGGAGGGTTTTAAAGGGGGGAGGACTGTTGGAGGGAGGTGGTCATCAAGAACAAAATACTGGGGAGAGGGGAAGGGAGTAAGGGGAAAGGGAAGAGAAAAATATAACTTTGGGTAAATAAGATGGCAGGAAATATAGATATAGTCATTTTAACTGAGAATGTGAATGGGATGAACTCTCCCATAAAACGGAAACGGATAGCGGACTGGATTAAAAGCCAGAATCCTACAATATGTTGTTTACAAGAAACACATCTAAAAGATAGAAATACATACAGAGTGAAGGTAAAGGGCTGGAGCAGAATCTTTTATGCTTCGAGTGAACAAAAAAAAGCAGGGGTAGCAATCCTTATCTCAGATCAAGTAAAAGCAAAAATAGATCTAATTAAAAGAGATAAGGAAGGAAACTATATTTTACTAAAGGGTACCATAGACAATGAAAAGGTATCAATACTAAACATATATGCACCAAGTGGTATAGCATCCAAATTCGTAGAGGAGAAACTAACAGAGATGCAAGGAGAAATAGACAGTACAACTATACTAGTGGGGGATTTCAACCTTGCTCTCTCAGAATTAGATAAATCAAACCACAAAATAAATAAGAAAGAAGTTAGGGAGATAAACAAAATGTTAGAAAAGTTAGGTATGACAGATCTCGGGAGGAAATTGAATGGTGATAGAAGGGAGTATACTTTTTTCTCAGGGGTTCATGGAACTTATACGAAAATTGATCATGTGTTAGGGCATAAAAACCTCAAAATCAAATGCAGAAAAGCAGAAATAGTAAATGTGTCCTTTTCAGATCATGATGCAATAAAACTCACATGTAATATAAGGCCAGGAGAAAATAGACCAAAAGTTAATGGGAAATTAATAATCTAATCCTGAAGAATGAATGGGTGAAAGAGCAAATTATAGACACAATCGAAAATTTCACCCAGGAGAACGACAATAATGAGACAACATACCAAAATTTGTGAGACACGGCCAAAGCGGTTATAAGGGGTAACTTTATATCTCTAGATGCTTATTTGCATAAAATAGAGAAAGAGAAGATCAATGAATTAGGGTTACAATTAAAAAAACTAGAAAAAGAGCAAATTAAAAACCCTCAATTAAATACCAAATTGGAAATTCTGAAAATAAAAGGGGAGATTAATAAAATTGAAAATAAGAAAACTATTGAATTAATAAATAAAATTAAGAGTTGGTTTTATGAAAAAACCAACAAAATAGATAAGCCTTTAGTTAATTTGATCAGAAAAAGGAAAGAGGAAAATCAAATTGTTAGTCTCAAAAATGAGAAGGGAGAACTTTCCTCCAATGAAGAGGAAATTAGAGTAATAATTAGGAGTTTCTTTGCCCAACTTTATGCCAATAAATTTGATAATCTAAATGAAATGGAGGAATATCTACAAAAATATAGATTGCCCAGGTTAACAGAAGAGGAAATAAATTATCTAAATAGTCCCATTTTAGAAAAAGAAATAGAACAAGCTATTAATCAATTCCCTAAGAAAAAATCTCCAGGGCCAGATGGATTTACATGTGAATTCTACCAAACATTCAAAGAACAATTAATTCCAATACTATACAATTTGAAAAAATAGGGAAAGAAGGTATACTACCAAATTCTTCTATGAGACCGATATGGTGCTGATAGCTAAACCAGGTAGGGTGAAAACAGAGAAAGAAAACTATAGACCCATTTCCCTAATGAATATTGATGCAAAAATTTTAAATAAGATTTTAGCAACAAAATTACAGAAAGTTATCTCCAGGATAATACATCCTGGATTTATACCAGGAATGCAGGGGTGGTTCAATATCAGGAAAACTATCAGCATAATCAATTATATCAATAACCAAACTAACAAAAACCATATGATTATCTCCATAGATGCAGAAAAAGCATTTGATAAAATCCAACACCCATTCCTATTAAAAACACTAGAGAGTATAGGAATAAATGGGCTTTTCCTTAAAATGATTAGTAGCATCTACTTAAAACCATCAGCAAGTATCATATGTAATGGAGACAAACTAGAACCATTCCCAATAAGATCAGCAGTGAAACAAGGCTGCCCACTGTCGCCATTACTATTTAATATTGTATTAGAAATGTTAGCTTTGACAATAAGAAAAGAAAAAGAGATAAAAGGAATTAGAGTAGGTAATGAAGAAACCAATTTATCACTCTTTGCAGATGACATGATGGCATACTTAAAGAACTCTATAGACTCAACTAAAAAACTACTAGACACAATTCACAACTTTAGGAAAGTTGCAGGATTCAAAATAAATCCATATAAATCATCAGCATTCTTATATATTACTAACAAAGTTCAGCAGCAAGAGATAGAAAAAGAAATTCCATTCAGAATAACAGATGATAGCATAAAATATTTGGGAATCTATTTGCCAAGAGAATGTCAGAAACTATATGAACTAAACTACAAAACACTTTCTGCACAAATAAAATGAGACCTAGTCAATTGGAAAAATATTAAGTGCTCATGGGTAGGCTGAGCAAATATAATAAAAATGACAATACTACCCAAATTAATTTATTTATTTAGCGCCATACCAATCAAACTCCCAAGAAATTATTTTACAGACCTAGAAAAAATAGTAGCAAAGTTCATCTGGAAGAACAAAGGTCAAGAATTTCAAGGGAATTAATGAAAAAAAGACAGATGAAGTTAGCCTTGCTGTACCATATCTAAAACTATATTATAAAGCAGCGGTCATCAAAACCATTTGGTACTGGCTGAGAAACAGAGCAGTCGATCAGTGGCATAGGATAGGATATCAGGACAAGCTAGGTAATAATGTTAGCAATTTAGTGTTTGATAAACCCAAGGACCCCAGCTTTTGGGATAAGTACTCACTATTCGGCAAAAACTGCTGGGAAAATTGGAAATTAGTGTGGAAGAAATTAAGACTGGACCCACACCTAACACCACACACCAAGATAAGATCTAAATGGGTTCATGATCTAGATATAAAGAGTGATATTATAACCAAATTAGAGAACATAGGATAGTTTACCTCTCAGACCTGTGGAGATGGAATAAATTTATGTCCAAAGAAGATCTGGAACTCTTAATTGAACACCAGATAGATAATTTTGATTATATTAAGTTAAAAAGTTTCTGTACAAACAAAACTAATGCAGACAAGATTAGGAGGGAAGCATCAAATTGGGAAATCATCTTTACATTTAAGGGTTCTGATAAAGGTCTCATCTCTAAGATATATAGAGAATTGTCTCATATTTATAAGAATTCAAGCCATTCTCCAATTGATAAATGGTCAAAGGATATGAACAGACAATTTTCAGATGAGGAAATTAAAACTATTTATAATCATATGAAAAGGTGCTCCAAATCACTATTGATCAGAGAAATGCAAATAAAGACAACTCTGAAGTACCACTACACACCTGTCAGACTGGCTAAAATGACAGGAAAAGATAAAGATAAATGTTGGAGGGGATGTGGGAAGACTGGGACACTGATGCATTGTTGGTGGACCTGTGAACGGATCCAGCTATTCTGGAGAACAATTTGGACCTATGCTCAAAAAGTTATCAAACTATGCATACCCTTTGACCCAGCAGTGTTTCTATTGGGCTTATATCCCAAAGAAATCATAAGAGAAGGAAAGGGCCCCACATGTGCAAGAATGTTTGTGGCAGCTCTTGTTGTAGTGGCTAGAAACTGGAAACTGAATGGATGCCCATCAAATGGAGAGTGGCTGAATAAATTATGGTATATGAATGTTATGGAATATTATTGTTCTGTAAGAAACGACCAGCAGGACGATTTCAGAGAGGCCTGGAGAGACTTGCATGAACTAATGCTCAGTGAAGTGAGCAGAACCAAGAGATCATTATTCACGGCAACAACAATACTATATGAGGATCAGTTCTAAGGGACATAACTCTCTTCAACAATGAAATGCTTCAAACCAGTTCCAATTGTTCAGTGAAGAGAGCCATATACACCCAGAGAGAGGGATGTGAAATGTGGACCACAACATAACATTTTCATATTCTCTATTGAGGTTTGCTTGCATTGTATTTCCTTTATCAGATTATTCTTTCTTGTAGATATGATTTCTCCTGCACAAAAAATGATGCAATAACTATACATATATTCGATTTCTTAAGTATTCTAACATAATTATCATGTAGTGGATATCCTGCCATCTAGGGGAGGGGTGGGGAGTAGGGGGGGAAAATTTGTTAACAGAAAGCTTTGTAAGGGTTAATGTTTAGGAATTACCCATACATATGTTTTGCAAATAAAAAGTATTAATAAAAATGGATGTTAAAATTGTTTTTACATGTAATTGAGAAAAATTAAATTAAGAAGGCAATAAAATATGTTATTAGGCAGAGCATTGGCAATACTTATTAATATGAATACCCATAGAATTCTCAAAATTCTCTTATAAAACTATGGAAAGTTTGTGCTTTTAAAATAAACATAAAAGTGTCACTGACGTAGCTGGGGGTGTTATTTACATTGTTACTGTAAAAGGTGAAAAGAGGAGAAAGATTCTAAGCACTCAAATAGTCTCTTGATGTTTGCATGCATATTTTACACACACACACACACACACACACAATAAACCTTATTCTAAAATAATAATTTAAAAAAAAACAACCAAAGTCCTCTATTCTTACTTTCTTCTACTTACGCCCAACAAAAGGCTGTGAGCATAAGACTCATTCTCTACATGAGCTTGACTCAAGTCCAGAAAATTTTACATGATTTCAGTACCCAGGAAACAAACTTTAGATCACCTGCTATCTACTACTCTGAGTATGTATGTGATTAGGAAGGAGATTCTTTTTTTGGACCAAACACCACTTCCAAGTTTTTCATCAACTAAATAAGGTCAGCAAGGCATGCACATACACAGTTCTATTTTTTTTTCATGTTTTGAACTCAGAGACCTGCCTCAGTTTGAATTAAAAAAATTCTAAGTACAAGGGAGTTTTGAGTTCACAAATAATATAGAATACCATCTCTCTCCCCACGCTTTCATTTAGTTGCAACCAGCACCTAGCCAATTGCAAAAGCTTTTTCCCCTTCCTCCATGAGCCATTTATAAGTAAATCCAAGGTACTGATATCCTCAATTTTTCCTTTGAGATCTTTAAATTAAACCATAGAGAAGCTCCATTTCACTGCTAAGAGAAAGTAGCCAAAGGGATTAAAAAAAAATCTGTCATTTATTTCCCTGATGCTTAGTACAATGCCTGACATATAGTAAGTACCTAGCAACTTTTTTATTTAGTCATTCATTCTCTATTTCCTATTCTCTAATGTTTGTGGATATTTTGAACCAAATTATGTCTTGACTATTTAGATTCCTAATCTTTTCACTATTCTGACTTCTTACCTGGATGCTCATTATCCTACTTTCTTGGTCCTCCTGATTCTGGTATCTAACTGGTGATCTCTGTTTCATGGTTGCGGAAAAACATATTATGTCAATTAGCTAATATTTTTTTTAATTTTTCAGGGATAGCTCTCTCATTAACTATAAGATAAAAAGTTCTCCAGCAGATACTCTAGATGTTTGTGTACATACTCCATTCTTTATTTGCAATAATACAAGTAAGAATGTTATTTTTTTCTTTCTCCCTCAATTACATTTAAACAGAGTCCTTATATCTCAATTTCATTGATAAGCATTGGATTAAGCCCCTGGTCATTTGCTTCTTTATCCAATATCTTTAAAGTGAACAATGTGAGACAACATTATAAGTCTGAAAGGTCCCCCAAATCATTTTATTAAAAAGCCAAGAACAGTGAATTTCATGAAAGTTATTCAGGTTTTCTGAAAAGTGGTCAACAAGAATTTCTTTTCTTTAGATGATGAGACTTCAGTTGTGTCCCTAAATTATTCATTAAGATTACTGATATCTGAGTTTGTATCAAGGCCCACCATTCCTAAAGGACCTTAAAAGAGGTACAAATGTCATCAACAGATATAAATAGGAAACCCAAGATCGTACATAAAGGACAAAGCTCATCAATAGTTACTTTGCCATAGAAAAGTCACATTGTCATTGTAGAAAGGAAAAAATAATGGATTGTGGGAAAGAAGTCTGAGAAAAATCATTCTCTCAGGAAAGATTAAGGGTAGAGTCATATGCTTGTTTTAGTATGTGAGATACTCCTGGGTAAAATGGAAGGAAACTTGCCAAATGATTGAGAACATAGTGATAGCTTTCAGTGGATCCACATTCCCAAATAGAGTGTACAGACCTGACAGTTATAGGCTCGACCCCTTTTCCCAATTACCCTTCTCAGTGAAGTACAAGGTAGTGATCAGCACAGCACCTGATGATTTCAGTATATTATTCATAATGAGTATTGTGTAGCTAAATCATCAGTAACTATTTAAGCAGTGGATCCCTGATGTTCCCAGCAGGTTTATAACTTCAGGAGTATGAAATATTGTGTTCAGATAAGGAGAAACAGTTTCTAACTTTGATGAGCTTAAATGAAAGGTAGCAAAAGCCTCTGATGAAATCTTATGATTCTTCCAACAGACTATAAATTCCTGAAGGGCAAGAACCATATTTTGTTTAAATTAATTTATTTGTTGTTGTTGTTATTTTAACTATTTACCCTCTTCCTAAAACCATCCCCTCTTCTAAATATCCCCATTTCTCTAGAGAATGTCACCATCCTTTCAATCAATCAGGTTTACAACCTCAAAAACATTCTCAATGCATCTATCCTCCCTCATACTCTATATCTTATCCACAGAGAAGACATGTTAATTTTTACCATCACACCATTTCTCCCATCTGTCCCCTTTTCTTTCTTTACCATACACAAAGCAGAAATTCCCATCACCTGTCACCTGGAATATTGCAATATCCTTCTAACTGATTTTCCTAATTCTAGCCTCTTCTCACTCTTAGACATCTTCCATATGCTTGCCAAAGTTTTTTTCCTAGAGAGCAGGTCTAACCACCTAATTTCTTCCTCTTCTCAAATTTAGGTGGCCTCATTATCTCTAAGAGCAAATATAAACTCTTCTGATTGACATTAAGCCCTTCACACCCCATCTCCAACCCACCTTGCAAGCCTTATTATACATTTTACTCTCCTTCACGTATGTTCCAGTCCAAACAAACTGGTCTTTTTACTATTTCCATGTCCTATCTTTATGCCTGAAATGTACTCCCAGAAGACAGAGGGGGGGGAGGGAGGGAAGGAGAGATGGAGAGAGAGGGAGGGAGGGAGGAAGAGAGACAGAGAGAGGAGACACAGAGAGACACAGAGAGACACAGAGACAGAGAGATGTGAGAGAGACACAGAGACAGAGATATAGAGAGACAGAGACAGAGAGACACAGAGAGAGATACACCATGGCTCTTTCTTTAAGAACCAGGCTTAATTTAATTCAGTTCCTATAGTACAATGATCTTTTCCATTCCTTTCACCAGAAAATGAAAAAAAAATAGAGAAGTCAAGGATGGCCTGTTTCCTAGTCATGCAGCCTCAGAGGGGAAAAGATTCCAGGACCTCTCCTTTCAGAGTATAGTTTCTCACCAAATATTATGAGTGAGAGTAACCAATAGAGTCAAAGAGAGCAATGGCAGATTCTCTTGAATGCCTCCATAGCCAAAAAGCTTCCCATTGACAATATTGTTCACTGACTAGAACCTATATTTTACCTCATTCTCCACAGGTCTTCTAGGCATTTTCTTTACACATTACTACAAAAATATAGGGAACATACTTCTCAGCTTTTTTGCCATTGAGATTCTCTGTCGTAGGGGTTCTGCTCATTTGCAAAGGCCCCATTTCATTTGAATATACTTGCTTCTATATACTTGCATGTTTGCCTGAAATCTCTCCTGATGTAAACTCTTTGAGAGGAAGGATTTTCAATTTTGTTTATATTCTCAGTGCCTACAATTATCCCTCTCTTAAGTCATTCCAAAAAAAGTATTAATTGATTATGGAAGAGTTATAATAACCAACAGTTGAGTTAAATAAGCATACTCGTGTTTTTGTGAGATTTTTATAGTATTTTGCAACATTAAAGGATAAAGAAGGACTGGAAACTTGAATAATTTGTTTGAAGCTATTGTTTCAAAAAAAAAAGAAGCAATAACAGAAACAGTAGAAGGAGTAACAAGCCAAAAATCATGATGAACTGTATTCAGGAGAACTGTGCTCTCATCTTGCCAAGTAGTGATGGATTACAAAGAATGGAATCAAGTGTTGATGGTGCTATATCCAGCCATTTTAATTTTTCTGAATCTTTACTTAGAGACAGAGTTGCTTAAGTTATGTGTATTATGAAGTTGTTTGTTTTTCTCTTCAGCAGTCACAGACAAATCAAGGGCATGTCATGTAGAGAGATCACACCATAACAGTATGAGCAAGAGCAAGGTGAAAGGGTAAGAAAGGAATATACAAATACAAGATACACAATACAGGTGTGACAGTGAAGTTTATATTCTGGTTGATCCACAGTGTGTTACTACTTTAAACCAAGAAAATTCATCAGCTGCTTAATAAACTATATACTTACATCTGAATATTAGCTGCAACATAGTTGTTAGAGGCTAACAGAGGCTAATAATAATCATATTAAGAATAAAGTATTAAAACCAGGTTTTTTTTATTTTTAAGTCAATGCAGATTTATAATTTTAAGGCAAGTAGTCTAACCTATTGTGGATCTGAATAATGTAATAATAAAACATCTTTAAAGGGAATTCTACAGCAATCTCTGATTTTAAAATTCTAAGTAGTAAAATACAAGGTCAAGATACTTTGGTCATAGTCAGATGTATTGAACAAATTATTTATTCACTGTGTGCCTCATTTTACTCATCTGTCCTGGAAGGGTCATAAATAGTGCTTTTTTGAGTGCTTCTCTGTCAGAGAGGCAGCATAGAAAAGTGGACGGACAGTTGATCTCAAAATCAGGAAGATTTGAGTTCATATTCTATGTCTGACACATACTTTATGACCCTGGACAAGTTATTTAATCAATCAATGCTATAACCAATTCTCTAAGAATCTGTGTTGACACAGACTATGAGTGCCAAAATGCACCCATAGAAGGAGTTTCCTAACCTGAAATTTTTTTGTTAAGAAAGAAATCACAGGGCCAGTCCGTATTCCTCTGGCAACACTATTGTGGGAACTAATGAGTTCATGGGAAGCACTAAATTGCTTTTATGTGAAAAGCAATTATCATCACATTATTAGCCTCTCAATTTTTTTTTGTTCATAGTTAAGCTGAAAAATTATTCAATGTTTAAGAAAACAGTGGTATCTGCTCCTATATCAGGTATCTGTAATGAATGAATGAAGTTTATGTTACCTGTATTCTTAGAAAAGAAGACTTCTTATGTATTTTACAAACAGAAAAAAAATGGAAAGCAAGAGATCCAGTAATGGTGGGAAAAGAGGGAAAGGGGAAAACTGGATGAGATTAAAAAAATAAAAAATAAATAAAATAAATAAAAAAGCTTTTTGCCAATTACCACATAAGCCATATTTGAATATTATCTCAAATTGTAAAAGTAGCAGGTCATCAATTGGAAAAAAATTATAAACAACATTTTGGCTTCCCCTTTTATGTGAGAACAGTCATTTTATGGAAGGGTAAAATTTGTCATGAAATCTATAATATGTTAACAGAGCATATGGAGATAAACAGTTCATTTCTTTTTACCCTTCAAAAGTAAGTGAATTAAGATGTTTATTCAATAGGCATACCATAAAGGGAAAAAATATATATACAGGACATACAAAAAAGGCACCATTCTCCAGAATAAGAATGCCAAAATCAATTTACAGTATATAGACTTTCTCCCTAAAAACTCTCTATTTGAAAAATTGTCACAAAATTCTGTGGGTTTTTCATTTTCTTTGAAAACATTTTGGATAACTGTAAGGGATGAAATATTAACAAAGCACATCATTTCTAGGAGAGACACACACCCTCCAGTGACTATAGTCAACTATTCTATCATTTCAAGCAATAGTAGTTAGGAAATGCTGAGACTTTGTTATATATGCAAATGAAAAATAAAACAAACATTTATTTCCACAATCATTATTAAATTATGACACATTATGAGTCATTAACAATCAGCAGGCAAAGGGACTGGATTCTACCAGTCTAATGCTCCAAACAATCAAAAAAAATTATCCATGGGGAAATTAATTTACTACATATTGATTATTCCAATTTTTGAACTAAGCCAAACAAAATTAAATGGTAAATAAACAAACTAAAGGTTGAGCCAACTTATAAGGTGGGGTTTATATCTGTGACAGATAAGATCACTCTTTTAAGTTACTAGGTCTATTATTCCATTCAGTGTGTCATTATTCAGGCATAAAACAGTACTTTGGAGCATGAGAACTGTTGGAAGCACAGATATTGGGAGCTAGTTGAAATTGCACAGGCTAGTCTATGAGACCTATTCTGACAAAGAAATCTATTTGTACTGTCTAGTTTAGACAATTATCTAGTCTGTATTGTCTAGTCCTATTTGGGAGAGAAGCTGGGGAGTTGCCCATAGAATTCAGACTAATATCCCTTTTCTAGCAGAATATCTATATTTCCTTTCTTAAACATAAGATCCAGGGGGGCAGCTAGGTGGCTCCGTGGAGAGACCGCCAGCCTTGAAGTCGGGAGGAGAGTTAAAATCTGGCCTCAGACACTTAACACTTCCTAGCTGTGTGACCCTGGGCAAGTCACTTAACCCCAATTGCCTAAGCAAAAAAAACAACATAAAAATAAACCCATAAGATCTTTGGGATAAAAGAAAAACCCAGAATGAATGAGGGCAATTAAGTGCTCCCAAAGAATCGGTTAGAAGAGACCACAAGGTCCCTCTGGTAACCCAGCCCCCATTGTCCAGATCCTAACAAGTATTTTGTGAATCATTCTGACTAAATGCTGACACCCCCTGTGTCCTATCATACCACAAGTAAAGATAACCCAGAGCCCTGCTTAATTTGAATCCTAGGATTAACCATCCCTTTCCCAATAAATGCTTGTTAGGATACAGCCAGTCACACTGCTTAAAGGAGGAGTAAGGAGTCATCAATTATATCTTTCTGGCATTATGATGGATAACTGGGTTTGCCATCTTCTCTAATATTCATTTCTAAGCACAACAGAGTTCCTTAGTATTATGTTAACACTTTGCCCTTCACACCCTTCCAAGTCATTGCCATCTGATCCATAACCAAGTACATATAATAATATGTATTATCTAACAATTAGATTCTAAATTCCTGGAGAACAAGGATCATTATTCTTTTCTACTTGGACCCTCAGCACTGAAGGTGTTCTGTAAAACATAGTAAGTGCATAATAAATGTATTTCCATTCCATCTAACCCTGTCATTTTATAAATAAGGAAATTGGAGTGTATAGAAATAAAATCCCTAAAGTCATACAGTGACAGAGTGGAAAGTACAGCTTTTCCTTTATTTCTCATCACCTTCCTAAAAAGCACTAAATAAGGTAAAGATTTCTAGGCTTTAGAACTAAAAGAAGCTAGATAAGTCATTTATTTAAATTCCTTTCTTTTGCAGATGAGGACAATGAGCCCTAGCAAGATACTTAATACACAGGTAAAATGAAGGAGAACCAGGATACCTTTGGGCTTAAATGGCTATTTACCTAATTCTTCTTTAAGATTTAAAGTAATTATTACTCCTAATTAATTCCATATCATAGTTCAAAACTTCTATTGTTTATTTAAAACAAGTGTTCTTAACCCTTCTTGTACCATGAACTACCTTTTTAGTATGGTAAGTCAATGGACCCCTTCTCAGAATCAAGTATATATTTATATACACACACACATAGACATATTTGCAAAGAAAATAAATTGTATTTAAATTTGTTGTTATAAATAAATGTTATATATGTAATATCAATAAATATTATGCTTATAGTTTATAAATAAATTTATATTTATTTAAATAATCATTAAAATATTTTAAATAATTTCATGAACCCCATGTCTTAAGAATTCCTGCTGTAGCATTACTATTAGGTCAATGTGTAGAATTATAAGCTAAAAAGTTCCTTATTAAGATTAAAAATAGGAAGTCTAATAATTTTAAATTTAAATTTAAAAATAAAATTAAATAAAAATAGTAAGTCTAATAATTTTAAATAAATTTTATGATATTGTTGCTGGTGATGGTGGTGGTAGTGTTATATCTCAGCAGTTGATGAAAATATTTGGTATCTTATGTCTGCCTTTTCAACACCTCTCCATGTTATTTTCCTAAACTACACTGATTTCAGGCATGATCCATTTTGTTTCAGACTATGATATGGAGGCCCAGGTTAAGCCTACTCAGTAATTTAATGATTTTTAGACACTCTCTTTTCCTCTTCAGATACTTTAATAAATTGAAATATCAGAATTTGGTGGAAATGATTGGTACAAATAAAAGTTTCATTTCTTCATTGCTTTCTTTTCACGTATTCTGTTAAAATATAATGAAGATAATCTGTCTCACATCTCTCTCTGCAAAAAATAAATAAATAAATAAAATGAAATAAGTATTCTCATCAAGAGTGAGAACACCTCAAACTTGTCTTCATAAAAGCCTATGACTAAAACTCTGAATTGCAAGGTAGGTACCATTTAAAATGATACCTTTTTAAAGTGAAAATTGAATATCTATCAAAAAAATAGAGGGATTGAATCAAAAGTCTCATCCAGTATGAAACTTGCCCTATAAAAAATGAAATTTAAATGTGATAAAGAGATAAAAATCTAAGGGGAAAAAAACTTTTATCTACCTATGTCCTATACTTTTTAGGATTTTATCAAGTAAAGAAAAAGAAAGTGTTATAAAGATTCCTTAAGTGAGTTTTAAAAAATGAAGTACACACATGTGCCACACACACACACACACACAGAGACAGAGAGAGACAGAGAGAGATAGAGGGAGAGACAGAGACAGAGGCAGAGAGAGAGAGAGAGAGAGAGAGAGAGAGAGAGAGAGAGAGAGAGA
>JAJPUD010011031.1:35505-57192 GCA_023553655.1 Myrmecobius fasciatus | reverse complement strand
TTGTACAAAAACTTTTTAACTTGATATAGTTAAAATTGTCTATTTTGGGATTAATGATGATCTGTAGTTCTTCTTTGGTCACAAATTCCTTCCTCCTCCACAGGTCTGAGAGGTAAACCATCCTACACTGTTCTAATTTGTTTATAATATCATTCTTTATGTCTAGATCATGAATCCATTTTGACCTTATCTTGATATATGGTGTTAGGTGTGGGTCAATGCCTAGTTTCTTCCATACTAGTTTCCAATTTTTTCAGCAGTTTTTGTCAAATAGTGAGTTTTTATCCCAAAAGCTGGGGTCTTCGGGTTTATCCAACACTAAATTACTATTGTCATTGAATATTTTATCCTGTGAACCTAACCTATTCCACTGATCCACTACTCTGTTTCTTAGCCAGTACCAAATGGTTTTGATGACCACTGCTTTATTATATAGTTTTAGATCTCGTACAGCTGGGCCGCCCTCATTTGCTTTTTTTTTTCATCAATTCCCTTGAAATTCTTGACCTTTTGTTTTTCCAGATGAATTTTGTTGTTATTTTTTCTAGGTCAGTTAAATAATTTCTTGGGAATTTGATTGGTATAGCACTAAATAAATAGATTAGTTTAGGTAGTATTGCTATCTTTCTTATAATCGCTTGACCTATCTAAGAGTAGTTGATATTTTTCCAATTGTTTAGATCTGACTTTATTTGTGTGGAGAGTGTTTTGTAGTTTTGCTCATATAGATCCTGACTTTCCCTTGGCAGATATATTCCAAATATTTTATACTATTGAAAGTTATTTTAAATGGAATTTCTTTTTTATCTCTTGCTGTTGGATTTTGTTTGTGATATATAAAAATGGTGATGATTTATGTGATTTATTCTGTATTCTGCAACTTTGCTAAAGTTGTGGATTTATTCTAATTTTTTTTTAGTTCATTCTCTAGGGTTCTCTAAATAGACCACCATGACATCTGCAAAGAGTGATAATTTGGTTTCCTCATGATCTACTCTAATTCCTTTAATCTCTTTTTCTTGTTTTATTGCCAAAGCTAGCATTTCTAACACAATATTGAATAGTAATTGTCATAGTGGGCAACCTTGTTTCACCCCTGTTCTTATTGGGAATGATTCCAGATTATCATCATTACATATGATGCTAGCTGATGGTTTTAAATAGATGCTACCGACTATTTTAAGGAAAAGTCCATTAATTCCTATACTCTCTAGTGTTTTTAATAGGAATAGATGTTGGATTTTATCAAATGCTTTTTCTGCATCTATTGAGATAATCATATGTATTTTGTTAATTTGGTTAATGATATAGTCAATTATGCTAATAGTTTTCCTAATATTGAACCATACCTGCATTCCTGGTATAAATCCTACTTGGTCATGGTGTATTATTCTGGGGATGATTTTCTGTAATCACTTTGAACTTTAGCAAAGTTGCAGGATAATAAATAAATCCACATAAATCATCAACATTTTTATATATTACCAACAAAGTTCAGCAGCAAAAAGAAATAGAAAAGAAATTCCATTCAAAATAACAGTTGTTAGCATAAAATATTAGGGAATCAATCTGCCAAGGAAGTCAGGAATTATATGAACTAAACTTCAAAACACTTTCCACACAAATAGAGTCAGACCTAGTCAATTGGAAAAACATCAAGTGCTCATGGGCAGGCCGAGTGAATATAATAAAAATGGCAATACTAACCAAAATAATTTACTTATTTAGTGCCATAACAATCAAACTCCCAAGAAATTATTTTACAGATCTAGAAAAAATGGTAGCAAAGTTCATTTGGAAGAACAAAAGGTCAAGAATTTCAAGGGAATTAATGAACAAAAGGCTGATGAAGGTGGCCTTGCTGTACCAGATCTAAAACTATATTATAAAGCAGTGGTCATCAAAACCATTTAGTACTGGCTAAGAAATAGAGTAGTCGATTAGTGGCATAGGATAGGATCACCGGACAAACTAGGCAATAACTATAGCAATTTAGTGTTTGATAAACCCAAAGACGCCAGCTTTTGGGATAAATACTCACTATTCCACAAAAACTGATGGGAAAATTGGAAACTAGTGTGTTTAATGACTAGACCTTGACCCTCACCTAACACCAGATACCAAGATAAGATCTAAATGGGTTCATGATTTGCTATACAGAGTGATATTATAAGCAAATTAGAGGAACATAGGATAGTTTACCTCTCAGACCTGTGAAGATAGAATAAATTTATATCCAAAGAACAACTGGAACTCTTAATTGAACACCAAATAGGTAATTTTGACTATATTAAGTTAAAAAGGTTTTAAGTTAAAAAGGTTTTGTACAAACAAAACTAATGCAGGCAAGATTAGGAGGGATGCAATAAATTGGGAAATGATCTTTACATTTAAGGGTTCTGATAAAGGCCTCATTTTCAAAATATCTAGATAATTGTGTCATAATTATCAGAATTCAAACTGCTCTCCAATCGATAAATGGTCAAAGTATATGAACAGACAATTGTCAGATGATGAAATTAAAACTATTTCTAGTCATATGAAAAGGTGCTCCAAATCACTATTGATCATAAAAATGCAAATTAAGACAATTCTGAAATATTATTACACACCTGTTAGATTGGCTAAAATGACAGGAAAAGATAATGATAAATGTTGGAGGATTGGTGGGAAAACTGGGACACTGATACATTGTTGGTGGAACTGTGAATGGATCTAACCATTCTGGAGAGTAATTTGAAACTATGCTCAAAAAGTTATCAAAGTGTGGACACCCTTTGACCCAGCAGTATTTCTATTGGGCTTATATCCCAAAGAAATCTTAAAGGAAGGAAAGGGCCCCACATGTGCAAGAATGTTTGTGGCAATCCTCTTTGTAGTGGCTAGAAACTGGAAACTGCATGGATGCCCATCAATTGGAGAATGGCTGAATAAATTATGGTATATAAATGTTATGGAATATTATTGTTTTGTTAGAAACGACCAGCGGGATGATTTCAGAGATGCCTAGAAAGACTTGCATGAACTGATGCTGAGTGAAATGAGCAGAACCAGGAGATCATTGTACACATTATACATTATACAACAAGACTATATGATGATCAATTCTGATGGGCATGACTCTCTTCAGCAATGAAATGTTTCAAAACCGTTCCAATTGTTCATATACACCCAGAGAGAGGGATATGAAATGTGGACAACAAAATAATATTTTCATACTCTCTATTGATGTTTGCTTGTATTGAGTTTCCTTTCTCAGATTTTTTTTTCTTGTAGATACGATTTTTCTTGCACAACAAGATAAGTGTGGAAATATGTACACATATATTCAACTTGTCAAGTATTTTTACATAATTAACATATAGTAGACTTCCTGCCATCTAGGGGAGTGGAGGGGTGTGTGTGTGTGTGGGAAATTTGTAATGGAAAGCTTTGCAAGGGTCAATGTTGAAGAACTACCCATGCATATGTTTTGCAAATAAAAAGCTTAATAAAAAAAAAAGAAAAGAAAAAGAAAAATTGTTTTAGGATTTCAGAAGTGGGAGAAATCCCCTTAAATAAGTCAGGGAAGTAGATGGGATTTGAAGATAAATTTTGGATATAAAAAGGAGAAGATATTTCATAAGGATATTTCAAGATATTATAATGCATTAGGCAAATTGGAATATAAAATCACAGTTTCATGGGAGAAGATTTTTTTTCATACTTAGCCAAAGTTTTTATGTCCCTCTCATTCAATAACCACTTATTAACTGTGTGTCATGTACTAGGTAATGATATACCAAATTCTGGAATTTTTTGCACAATTTCTTTGCTATAAAATCTGTTGCAGTTGTTGACCTTCAACTATTATTACATTTGTTATTTTTCTGTTTGAAACACTTTGCAACATGAATAAACATCCAGAGATAAGGCTAATTCACAGATGTAGGAATGGATGGGAACAAGGAAAATTTTGTGAGTTACCAACTTGAAAAAAATATGATACAAATAATCAAGAAAATTAAAATATTCTAATTTTGGAAAAAATAAAAAAAGGTGATAGTCCTTTTTATTGTATAACTGTACCAGATCATATTTAGAGTATTGTGTTCAGAATTGAATTTCATGTTTTAGGATACGTATTTAACAATCTGAAATTATTCTAGAAGAAGTCAGCTATCATGGTGAAAGATATCAGTACCATACTATAATAGTATATCAATTGAATGAATGAATAAGTGATGGAAAAAACATTTATTAAGTCAAATCCTGAGCTAATTCCAAGGATTCAAATAAAACAAAATAATAAAGCACTCTTAAACTGAATAGAGTTTATATTCTTATGGGTGAGATACATATACAGGTAAATAGTTATAATTTGGGCAATCACAAAGTTATTGAGTTGGACAACACTGTAGTTGATTGTCATATCCTTTTCAGAAGCAATGGTAATGTTAATATAATTCTCAGAAAAAGAAGCAGAAAAAATGGTGAGGGAGAGTATGTGTACTTTGGCAGAATATTTACATTTGCAGAGTAGCAAAGGTGGGAGGAATTGTAAACATGTTCTATGATAGGATCAGTGGCAGGATTCTAATAAATCCTGATAATCTAGAATGTTAGGTAAAATATGAAAAGATATATAGAGATAAATGAAAAATGTTATGCTTAAAATATCAGCATCACAAATATTTGTTGTGATAGACATGACTAGATGACATTTCATTAAGAAAATATTTTAGGGGCAGCTAGGTGGCACAGTGGATAGAGCACCAGCTCTGAAGTCAGGAAGACCTGAGTTCAAATCTGGTCTCAGACACTTAACATAGCTGTGTGACCCTGGGCAAGTCACTTAACCTCAATTGCCTCAGCAAAAAGCAAAAAAAAAAAAAAAAAAAAAAAGAAAAGAAAAGAAAGTATTTCAGAACCAAGTTCAGAGATTTAATAAAATAATAGTAGAATAGAATAGCAAGTAAAAGCTAATGGAATCTAAGATTCTATTATATTAGATATAAAATCCAGAACGGAGAAGGTTATAATCCTATTATACGATTTCCTTGTCTTTTTGGAATGCTATGTTCAGTTCTGATCAACACATTTTGGGACCTATTGAGGGTTTTCAGTGAAACAAAACCAACATGGTGAGGATCCTGAGACAATGCTATATTAGAATCAACTGAATACAAAAGATTGTCTTTAGCCTGGAGAAGAGAAGACTCAGGGGAAAAATAATAGATATCTTTAAGAATTGAAGTGTTGTCATATGAAAGAAACTAAATTTATATAAATTTGCTCCCAAATAGAACACCAGGATCAAATGGGATTTTTAAAGAAGTAAATTTAGGCTTGATGTTAGGGAAAGAAAAAAAAATCTAACAATTAGAGCATGGTTTTGAATATGAATAAACATTAATAGAAAATGTCATTCTGTTAAGCCTGTCAATGCATTTCATTGAAAACAAAATGCCTTCAGTCTTAAAGAAAAATGATGTCTTTTTAAATGAAGTAAAATCTGTCACTCTTACACTGATCAACTCATTTTGGATCAAAATGATTGCAAATCAAAGTGAATGCATGTAAGAAATGTAAAAGAAGCAATTGTGTATATGAATATAAAGGAGCTGAGCCTAAAGCTTCCTTTCTATGCTGCCACTATAAGAAGATATCAGAGACAAAGATATAGCTTCTGTTCAGAAAGAAAATGTTTAAACTGCTTTTAAATGCACATTAATTGCCTAACAGACTGTAAAAAACATGCTTCTTAAATATGAATTGTATTGTTATACTTTTTACAAGGTATATAAAAGTTCTGTTCTTTCAAGAAGATGAGGGCTTCAGTTTTTGACACTGCCAATCTGTCACCTTTCACAAGTACTAAATTTCAATTCCAAAATGTGAAAGATAATCATGTCTAAAAGGGACTTTGAACACATTTATTCCTCAGCCAATTACATCTTGTGATTTGCTCTTCCAAACTCTGCATGCTTCTAAAAATACTTACATTCACAGTTTCAAGGACTTGGGCAATTAGCCAAGCAATGTATACTATTTCAATACAGCAAAATCTTGACTAAATTTGTGATATTTGGAGCCTTTTTATTTCCAGAAGTATTGAGAACCCTAAAGTAGACAAAAAAGATAAAGAACTACCATCAAAAATAACAACCACAAATCTCTGGATGATAATGAGATAATCCTTGAGCATCCAGAAATCAGTGGGCACAGGGAGAAGGCTCATAGCCTAGAAAGGTACACTTGTTTTGGCAGGTCACCACATGATTGGGAAGGAACATACAGACTGAGGGGAAATGGATATGACAATAATAAATACTGATGTGTTTAGGAAGTTCTAGACACTAAGTAGTCTACAATTATTTTTGATAACTTGATTCTCATAATGACCAAAGGAGATAAAGATTTAACAAAATGCAAAAAAAAAAAAAACAAACCCTCAGTCTTTCTCCTGCACCATCTAGGTGCCCATAGCGGGTCTACAAAATACTAAAAATTTCAAACTAAAGAAAAAAAAATTAGAATCAAAATTTGTTTATTTTTTTTAAATTTTAACAATAAGTTGACTTTTAAAATTAAAATAAAATATATAAATATTTGTTGTTATATTTCATCAAAAGAAGATAGTTCCTGAAAAGCCTTTGTGAATCTTAAAATACTGAATAAATGTTAGCTATTTCTGAATATTCTTTATTTTGCCTCATATACGCAGAAAGTCAACCCTTGGTGTTTTTTGTGTTTTTATTTTATTTTATTTTTTTTATTAAAACTTTTTATTTGCATAACATATGTATGGGTAATTCTTCAACATTGACCCTTACATTGCTTTCTGTTACAAATTCCCCCCCCCCATTCCTCTCCTTTCCCCTAGGTGGCAGGAAGTAAAGTACATGTTAATTATATTAAAATATTTGACAAGTCAAATATATGTGTACATGTTTCCATACTTATCTTGCTGTGCAAGAACAATCTTATCTACATGAACAAAAAATCTGAAAAAGGTAACTCAATGCAAGCAATCATTGATATAGAGCATGAAAATGATATGTTGTAGTCTATATCTCATATCCCTCTCTCTGGCTGTATATGGCTAAACTAAAGAAAAATTATGAATTGAAAGGACGAAGAAGAAATAAGAAAGAGAGAAAGAAATGTTCTACACTCCCAGACATGCAGATGAGAGCCATTTTCCACAAGTCAGCACAAGCCTCTGATTCACAGATGGTCACAGTTACCTGTGTTGCGCCTTGAATATATAGCTTTAGTTCTCATGTATTGGGGTAATGGCAGAAATGCAATAAGCAGTAAACTATTTTATTGCCCCTCAATTAATGCCGAAATCATCCTTCACTGAAGACATCAATGTATCACTACAAAGGCACAAGGAACAAGAGAATAGTCCTGACGAAATGCTTATTCTATATGACACAGAATAGCATTTAGATAAGTCACACTATGAAGACATGTAGTCTTGTGTCATATCAACAAAAATATCTTGTAAATGAAGTAAGGCCAAAATAAAAAAAATGACAAGCAATATTTCTCTATACCCCAAGAGTAAACCTGATAAAACTGAAAAAGAGAGGAGTTTAAAAGTACAAGGGTTTTAGCTATTGGTTTAGTGAGGTGGGATTTCATTCAATAAACAAGCATTAATTTTATTAAGTGATAACTAAATGTAAGGCACTATGTTGCATTTTAATATATATTTTAAAGAAAGTCTTTGCCTTCAATGAATGAACATTCTGCTAAAATTCATAGTTGATATTTCTAGTGGGGTTGAAAAGAGAAAGAAAAATGTTAGTATAGTCCCTACCCTCAAGGATCTGTCAGGAGAGATTTGTACACAAATAAATATATACAAATTTGCTGATATGATTTTCATTGCTTAATGGTGTATCCATTTTTATGTTGAATTCACTGTCCTATAGTATTTACTGCCTTTGAATTCTTTATATATTTGCTCCCTGTCCACATTCATTGCAGTGATATTAGATTATAAACTATGATTATGCTCACAATGGTTTGCCTTTATGCTTATATTTGAAAGGAATACTCAAAGGCAAGACAACAAAGGGTCTAATAAAATAACATTTCTGGTTGTTTTTGAGTGTTCCTCTGCCCCCTCACCCACAAGTTATTTATTTCCTTATAAAGAACCTGAATCTATGGTCCATTATTCTAGCTGTCAACAATTTCCTTGTATCAGTGTTTTCTGACTTCACCAAAAATAAGAACATCCATTTAATCTAAGATCTATTCTTCTAATTATCTATAAGCATATTTATTTTTGAAAAAATGATTTTGCATTTACAGTGTTAATATTTAAATCAAAATTTCCAATATGATCTAAGAATCATGTAGTTTATAGCAATTTTTGATGTTGGCTCATCTATTTTGCCGTGGATAATAAAGGCTAATTAATTTTAGATTTTTTTTTGTTCCTTATTGCTTATGACTGTTACTTTACTTGGTTCATGGTCAGTAGACACATTGTGATAGTAAAATATATTTTATTACTGTCCAGTTTTGTAAAAAACCTGACAAATCTATACTTCCCTGAGGTGACTTGAAAATTCAGGTAAAATCCTACACAAAATTAAGGTTTGGGAACCAGAACAATGGAAAGCTGCACATGGGGGAAAGAAAAAATAAAGATTATTTTAATTGATGTTCTTTTAGCAGACTAGAAAATACTAGTTATAAAGAGGATGAATAAATGAAGAATGAGTTATCTATGTAAAACCAAACCATTAATTAGGTGGTCATAGAAAGATCAAAATCAATAGCAAAAACACATTAATTACAGTAACTCCATATTGGCCTGTTTGAAATGGAACCAGGAACTCAGAACACAATAGAAAAAAAATAAAAATTTAATTTTATATATATTTTTCTTTTAAAAGACATAAAATAATTACCTCATCAAGGAGCCTAAAGGTATCCAGAAACTGTCATTTGATCTTCTTGGGCAGAGGAGCAATATGGATACCAATAGAAAAAACATTTTGGTGTAAAAACTCATTGTCAAAATGTTGCAAGAGGAAGACAGAGATGGACCAATTTCATCACATAATATAGTGAAATTTATTTGAGAAGACAAAAAGCCTCTAGATAACTTGGAATGGAATCTAGCTAAGGCAGAAAATCCTAAGAGCATTTGTTGATGATATAAGTAGATGGGTATCAAAAAAGTCCATGAAATGAAAGAAGAACAGATAATTTTCAGACTAAGGCTAACAAGTTAACCTATCCTCACACACAGTTTTTTAAATCACTGCAAATGGATTGCGAATTTGACCTAAAATTAACTTAGAGATGAGAACTCTCCTGAATTTGCTTTTGAAAAGTGTAAAATACTTTTAATAATCCTGAATTGCTTCCCAACATTCTATCACTCAATGTTTAGTCCATCATATTATGTATAGCTTTTCATCATGAAATAATATAATCTGAGAGTAATGAAAATTAAATGTGTTCCAAATAGCAATGGGAAAATGCACACACAAACAGCAACAACAACAATAAAAAAACAAAAAACAAAACAAACAGTAGGTAATAGTGCATAGTAGACAATTACTAAAAAGAGCTTATATACAACAGATACCTAAAACAATTTTTAAAGACATATATACTAAAACAGACAGAGGTTATTTATGGAATAAACAGATAACATGAAAACAGATTTAATCCTAAACTAATACACATTGGAACAGTAAAATAATTCAATTTTTTTGTAGGTAGAATTACACAAAATCTCATAGAATACAATGGATTAGATAAATTACAGCCTATATCGCTTCAAGGGTTACTGATCCCAAAATCATGTGTCTAAGTTGAGAAATGGTGTGTTATACTGTTAGTGAGATCTTAGTTCAACTGCTTTGGAATTACAGACAATCCCAATAATCTGTTTCTGCATTCATTTTGCATTTATATACACTGAGTTTGAAAGAAAGAATAATTTTCTTTGAGTAAGCATGACTTTCAATACTACCTATGGGTAATTGTATTAATAATGAAAAGCACAAATATCAATGCTATTAATAGCAAAAGTAAATGTGATTTAAACACACACACATTGATGACAACTTATATATATATTATATATGTAAACTATATATTTACAACTGCATATAAAACCATATCTACATATATATCTATATATTCTTGTATGTATAATATGTATCCATTTTATCTATACCTACATATCTATATATACAAGCTCTTCCACTAATTGGAACTATTTTTCCTTCAAAAATTGTGCAAGCTTCCAAGAAAAATCTTTTTCTATGGAATTTCTCACAAAAAGAATCATATTTTTCAACACAATAAGATTAAGTTTATATTGAGTTCTATGGCACAGCTTCTCACTATTGATTAATTTCTAGTGCACACAAGTGATCATAGTTTCCTAATGATGAAAAGTATACTCATTTTCTGGAAAAATCAGTTAATAATAAAGATTGTCTATTTGTCTTTAAGATCAAATATTTGATTTTAAATTAAATATTCTCATGATCCTTATAGTACTCTTTCCTAACTAAATTATAACAATTAAGTTGTTGATCTGTCAGTGAATTCATGGATAGAATTTAAATATTGACTTAACTTAGTCAATTTCACAATGGCTCATTTTGTCATCAATGAGAAATTTTTTGTACATCAACAATTGCAGCAGAGCAAGTTTAACATCTTTTATTATCTTCAAAAGATTAGATGGTTTAGTTTTTGAACCCTAAATATACTTCAGAATTTTCATTCACATGAAAGATGTCTCTGTCATGGCATAATTGAGCTGTGCTCATCTTATAAAATATGTTCTTCCCAACTTGATTGTAAGGTCAAAGTTCTTAGCTACTGTAGTAAGTTTCTCTAAAAAAATAATCAAATGTGATAGAATTTTAAACCTGAAAGTATGAGACAATAGTTTAAAATTTTTTTATTAGCAATTAGAAGTAGATATTTTAAATATCAAAAGTTTACTTGTAAAATAGTTTTAATTATTTTACATCTCAAATATTCTAATCATTTAAATATTTGTATATATGCACATTTATATATATACATATGTGTATATATGTATATATATGAATTAATAGATATTTTCCTAAAATTTATTTTCTTTTTCCTCTGAGACTTTTCATAGCTACTCTCCCCCAGAGGAAGGGAAAATAAAAAAAGAAAAAAACAAGGATAAATCATTACATTAGGGTTTAGAATTAGACAGGATTATTGTGGATACTTTATAGGTAACCCGAGTTTCCAATATTAGAGAAGAATTTGCACCCCCGATAACATTAGGATAGACAAAAGAAGATATGGAGGAAATGATTAGGTTGATAAAACAAGTATAGCTGAATTAAGTAGTTAACCATGAATAGAGATTACAAAAAAATCAGATAATGAACTTTTGTGTGTGAAATTTGGATTTTCATAGCAGAATGACAGCTTTGTACATAAGCAACAAAACTTGTTTTTAATAGGATGTTTAATGGGATGTTATGTGTTCAAGAAAGACTAGCACCTTTCAAGACTTACTGGACACTTTTCAGGGCTGCTCATCAATCTTTGGTATACATCTGGCACTGAACACTTGCTTATTGCAAAACAAAGGTATAGCATGAACAAAACTACCTTTGCAGATAAACTAAATCAGATTGAGGTAACCAATGGTATTCAAACTGTCAGTGAGTTGGGGATGGTGTTGTCTATCCCAAGTATGTGAATAGACAGATAGCAGAATAGACAGATGAGAATAATTTATTACAATGGCCATAAAGTGAACCATGCTCTATGGAGCACTTAAAACTTGGTCAGATAGAAAAGACACCAAGATCATCCACTAAATTCCAGGCTAATGCAGGTTGTCTTGATTTTTGTCCTGTCACTAGACTTCAGTGACTCAGGAAGAGAGAGTGAGGTTGACAACTGTGTGCATCTCAGTCTTACTTAAATTCACTTCATATACAAGTCAAAACATCATCCAAAATGCCATTGATCATGTTTGAAAATGAAGTACAATCATTTGATCCATCCGTCATGCATTAAAAAGACCATTTGTTGGAATTTAAGAATTGGATACCCCAAACCTCCCATACCTCAACCATGAATCCTTCTTTGGAATTTGAAGCCATATAGGTTTTTATGGGAGATATGTACATCTGCATTAAGAATCAGTTAAAAGTTTGGTCATTGGCTGTTTTATGGAATAATCTGAGAGGATCATGGGGTGGTAATCCAATTATTTGCCTCACACAGCTTGGGAATTATGGAAAAACAAATTCTGTGCAGTTGAAATCCTTGAATTAAGAAGATTGGCAAAGATATCACCTCCTAATTTTCTAATTATCAGATTTTTTGGCTTCTAAACTTAGCCCATAAGAAACATGTTTTATACTTTATATATATATATATATATATCTATATCATAATAGATTCAGTAGTTTCCATTCTATATTCAATACAGTACTATGCAAAAATTTTGCCTGGCATTTTAGATCCAGTTCTAAAAATTCCCTGGATGCTCTAGTGCTAACCATCATTAACTATATCAGAATATCTGAGAGTGTATGTAGAACCTAGAACTGTAGAGGAAAAAGAAAGGGTCCTTCGTTAGGTTTCTGCCAAGGGACAAAGTCTAGAAATCAATTCTGTTTTAATACGTGAATGGTAAAATCACTACATAGTCCAGCTGTTTTCCCACTACACTCTCATCAATTCATTCACCCGACTGTTTGCACAGGACTTAATTGGGTTCAGAAAAAAACAAACAAACAAACAAAAAACCCCCACAATTTTGTTAGCCACCCATCCCTGACTGCAATTCAAATTCCATGGTGAGGTTACACAAAGAATAACTCTTACAAACAAGAAATTAGAGCTGTGAGGTGAGCCTGCAAAACTGCCTGACCTTAAGATGAGGCAAATTTAAATCCATTGGTTTGGCTTTCTCATACAGGCAGATAACAAGGCTTAGCATTTTTACTCATGCCAGTTGTTCCAAAATTGATTGACCAGGGTTAAATTGTTCTGCATTTGAGAATTTCTATTGAGGAGCCAGAATAGGCTGCTTTGCAGAAATCATCACTTCAGATTTTAGGGACATATGAGAACCTTTTTGAATGTCTAGCAACACCTTTATGACAAAGATTCATGTACATGTCCTTATATTCACTGTAGAATGTCTTGTGTTGTACAAGTAGGAGTAGTCTATCATCCAATGAGGGATATCTTGCAGTATATTTGGGAATGTTTCAACATGTGGCATATTTCATTAGTTTGGGAAATTTTTTCTCCTTTCTCAGTTAGTCACAAGTACACAACCCTAACTCTTGGGCTTGGAGAAGAAAGTCTGGGCAAAGGTAGTTGATTGGAATATAGTATAGTATTATAGATAGGAGGCTGGGCCTGCACTCAGGAAAACCTTAGTTTGAATCCTGCTTTATATACTTATTAATTGTGCTGATTTGGATAACTTCTTAACTTTTCTGTATCTTTCTCAATTTCTTTATCTGAAAAAAAAAATGAAAATAATTATAGTATTGTTGCAAGAATCAAAAGAGAAAACATGTTAAATATTTTGCATATTTTAAAACATCATATAATTATTGGCTATCCTACCACAATGATCATCCAAAAGATTGACCAGTAAATATATGGGACCCAGAGAAAAAAAAAAACAGGGAAGATGGTATTTCTCAACGATGTCAAACTACCTTTGTCTCCCAGGACTAGAGAGTTGTAACTTTTGGAGTAAACTGTTTTGTTTAAAGCTACTGAGTATTTTAATCTTGAAGATTTTTAGAACAACCCTGCCTACTTCTTCAGCAAAATTAAAGGTTTCATATCTACCCACAGCTTCCTGGATCCCAAGAAGTAATTTGAGTCAGAAAACATGAGCTGTGTTGGTAGAGGGCAGGGGATGGAGAAGAGAAAGGAATAAGCATTTTTACATGTATGTATAGGAAATATTGTGGATTCAGTCCCAAGTCACTACAATAAAGAAAATATTGCAATAAAGTGATGAACAATAATTTTTTTTTGGTTTCTTAGTGCATATAAAATTATATTTATACTGTGGTACAATCCATTAAGTATGCAATGGTATTATGTTTAAAGAAACATGCATAACTTAATCAAGAATATTTTATTACTAAGAAAAAAATATGCTTAAATGAATCATAAACTTTTTGCTGATGATGGGCCTTTATCTTAATGTTGATAGCTGCTGATTAAAGTGGTGATTACTAAAGACTGGGGTGGCTTTGGCAATTTGTTTAATTATAACATTTTATTTTCAAAATATATGTAAAAACAGTTTTCAACATTTAACCTGACTAATGAAAACACATGAAATATTGTGAAAAATACCAAAATATGACATAGATGCATGATGTAAGCACATGCTATTGGAAAAAAAATGACAATAGACTTGCTTAAAACAAGGTTGTCACAAACTTGAAATTTGTATAAAAAAAGGGCAATATACATGAAGTACAATAAAACAAGATGTATCTTTCAAGCATCTTTCATATGTTAGGCACTTTGCCAAGGGTTTTACAAATATTATCTCATTTGATCTTCAAAGACAATCCTGCCAGATAGATGCTATGAGACCATTTTTATAGTTACAGAAATTGAAGTTTTTAAAAAAGGTGGTTAACTAGGAAAAGAAAGGAGTAAGGGAAGGAAGGAGATCCAGGCTGCAAAGTTAGGGGAACAAGTAGGAACATCACAGAATTGGTCCAACTCAGGTGAAAAAGCACTCAGAAATTTAAAGCAAAGCACTTGCATTAGAGCTAAAGGATACAGTTTTTGAAATTGAACCAGTGTAAATCAATGAAGCCTGTGTAGATAAGATTGCAGTTTTAGAAGATGCCTCTGCATGAATTTTTTTTTTTGAGAGATTTTGAGTAGACTAATCTTGGGACTTCTTACATTTTAAAGTTTCAGGTGAATTGATGTCATATTGCTTCCTGGAACAGCAAAGGGATTTAACTAAATTTACGTTTATCCTGATTTGACTAATCCACAATTCATATATTCAAAGGTACTTAAGATCCTTTGGTCCTGGAGTGGTACTTTTCTAAAAATTCTCCATACTCCTTAGTATAATTATATAATGCTACTTGCAAGACTTTCACACCTAAGTTCACTTTGATTCTGTATATGATATAAAGAGGCATGGTTTCCTAAATTATAGTGACACCTGTGGTTTTATTTTCCAGATAGAGACTGCTCCCTGGGAGTAGCAAGAGAGTAGAAATAGAAGTCACTCTTCTAGGATCTTTAAAAAAAAAAAAACTTTAGAATGATGCTTTTTCTTTTATTGAGAATCTTTTTCAAAATAGAATTCATACTACACTAAGATCATCTCTTGTAAGGTAGTTGTGGGTGAACAAGACAAACAGTGATGAAAACAAACATCAAACTCAATTGACAGTATATGAAAGGATTCATGTTCATAGTTAACATCTCTTTATGTGAAAGAAATCTGTTTTACCATTGGACCTCTAGAATGACAATATAATTTTATATATAATTCTTTATAACGTAAGAAAATATATTTGGAATATGTGTGTCATTAGTGGTTTTTACGCTTTGAATATAGTTTATAAGTTAAATGTAGTTAGGTGTTGTTTTCCTATGCTTTCAAATTCAAAATTGGACGGAAACAAAGGGTTAGTCTCAAAATCAAATATTAGTCTATATTAAAAATTACAGTGAAATAGAAAAGATAACAGATGTTAATATTTGGAGGAAAGTAACATTTAAATAATAGAAGAATTCAGCATTTCAAAGGCCACATTTATTTCAAGCATTGTCAGGGTAAGCAAAATCACTATGCTTCAGATAAAGAACTATCCTATGATTTAATAACCAATTTGAAACATTTTTAGATTCTAAAGAGAAAAATAATAAAAGGCTTTTTTAAATTTTTACCTTTGCCTACATAATACTATATTAGGAAGGAGAGTGAAAAAAACCATAATGGAAATGTCTTGTTAGATGAGGCCTAAATTGAACATATCTTGGGAGTGAAGTATTTAGAACTGAAAAGAATCTTAGTGATGGTCTTATACAATTAATTAATTTTATAGATGAGGAAAAAAGTCCAAAATTTCTTGTATATGGTCATACAGGTATCAACTGTCTGAGCTATGTTTCAAACTCAGATCCTCATTAAAAAAAATAAATAGGTTTTTATACTATGTACACATGGCCATAATTTTGGGATTAATTAAAAAATAAGAATGTTAAGATATATGCTACTTATTTCTAGCAGAGTGACATCATGGAGAAAGCTGTATTTAAGGTCAGGAAAACTTGAGTTCAAATGTTACCTCTGATATGAACTAATAGTCTATGACCATGAGCAAGTTATTTAGAGAATCTCAGGAAACCCTGCAAAATATATATTAATTTATAGAATAACATTCTCCTACCAATTAAATCCCAAATCCTAGGCATATTGAATTATTTTTTTTCAAAAGAGAAGGGACAGGAAAAATAAACAAATATTTCTAAGTTCCCATTATGTACTAGATATCATGTTAAGTGATATTATCTCCTTTAGCAAAATTATTTAAAAGGATTCTATTTGCATGCATCAAATTTACAAATATAATTAGTTTAAATATCTTTATCCAATTTGTGGGTGAGAGTATTAATAATCTATAATATATAATAAATAATAAATTAAAGACAATTTTGTGCAAATGATGAAAAGCTAACATAACATTTCTCATTAGATAATAGAGTAGGCTTTGATTCTCCATCAAATATTTCCTTCTAGTGTAGTCTTGGTCTACATGTACTGAACAATGTACAAGGTATAGGAATTCATTTATATCTTTCTCTTGTAGTTTCCTCTAGAGATAATTGTGTTAGCTATTTCCATATAGAATAAAGAAAGATTAAACATCCTTAGACACAGCCTGGCCCCTCCAAAAAATTCCAAAACCCCATCTTATTTTTCTTGCTTGCTGATGGGCACTGTGACCTTGCCAGAATTCTGAATTTTGCCAGCTTCTGAATTCTGCCTCATGATTTGGCCTTGACATGTTCTACTGATTCCTCTGTTGTATCTTAACCTTAGCTACTAATTCTTTCCTTTAAATACAGTAAACATTTATTAAGCATTTGTTATATGTAAAGTACAATGTTCTTGAAAATATTTTTATTTACTCAAATGGTCATCTGCTAAATTGTCAAGAGAATTCACAACATCTGGGAACTGTACAATCCTGTAAGGATCCCTTAAACTACTTTTAAATGACACAATTAGAAACTTCTCAAGTATTATTTCTGTTTTTTTTTTCCAAAACCATGCAAAGATAGCTTTCAACATTTCACCTTGGCAAAACCTTGTATTCCAATAATTTTCCCCTCACTCCCTCTTTCCTCCCTACTCCAGACAGCAAGCAAACTAATAATGGTTAAATATGTGATATTCTTCTAAAAATATTTCCATATTTATAATGCTGCAAAAGAAAAAATAAGCTCTAAAGGAGAAAAAATTTGAGAAAGAAAAAAAAGCAAGCTAATAAACGACAGCAAAAACAACAAAAAGGTGACGATACTATATTTTGATCTACATTGAATCTCTATGTAGTTCTTTCTCTGGATCCAAGTGGCACTTCTCATCACAAGACTATTGGAATTGCTCAAGGATTATTTCTGGAAATTTTTATTTATTCTCAATAGTGAGAATGCTTTTGGTTTGTTAATTTGTTTTTAGATGCCATGATAAGATTTTCCTGAAATGCTTATTGTGTCTAAATGATATGAACAGTTGTAAGTAAAGCAATTATTTCAGCCTCATCATGGTTCCTACACATGGCTGCTTGGTGTCAAATAAATAAAAGAACAGGAAAACAGATAATTGTGTGGAATGGGGAGACAGGATAATTTTATCCAGAAGGCAAGGGAAGGGAACAGTAAATGTCACTTGCTTTTCTATTTACCTGCTACTGAAAATGTAGCTGAGATTGGAAGTAATGTTTGCAAATAAATTCATAATCTGTTGTCTTTACATGGGGAAGAATTTTACTTGTGTGAGTGAGGTTCATTCAACTAGACAAAATATTAAAAGACTAAAATATAGACCAGCAGCATTCTGAGATACTTTTATAACCTTTTTGTAAATGAAGTGCCTCTATTTGTTTTTGTTTTTTAATACAGAGATTGTGTGCTAGGGTTTTGAAAGGTATTATAAAAATAGAACATTTTTTCATCAAAGGAAAGAAATATAACATAATACCTTGACCCCCAAGGGAAATAAAGCATCAAGTCATTTCTCCTAATGCAAATGACAGCTGTACTTTTTATCACTCCCTTTCATACTAAAAAAATACTCAAGATTCACCCTCCATTTCATTTTTCTATCAGCTTTTCAGTATGGTCTGAGTTTTCATCAGCACCGTTTTCACATCTACAAAGGAGAAATACTTGAATCAAATAGGCACTATATGTCAGGAATAAAAATCTATTAACTTTGTTATTGGGCCAGATAATATATTCAAGTAAACATTTTGAACAGTTGTTTCAGGGAGCTGAGATTTTAAAAGACATGTTCAAATATAAAGTAGTATACCAAATGAAGATATTTTCCTTTATTTAAGAAAAAATTATAAGTCAAACATTCCTTTTTTGTGGTGCTATAAGGTTTTTAATATTAAACTATAACAATAATATTAGGGGCTACCCATATGTCATATTCATCATTATTCTTCTTCTGTAAGTCCTGGGTAGTGGATTTCCACTGCCAACTAATAAACATTTAAAATTGAGTATCTGAATATCTGGCCAATTAATATTGAAATTGTTTGAGTAAAGTCTCTGACAGGGAATCAACTGGAGTATGGGGTGGGACAGAGAATAGTGCCTTACTCTCCTACATCTCTTGACCTCAGAAGGATCTTAGGAACTTTAGAATATTGGAGGATTTGATTGTGGTTATTGAAAATCAATTTAAGAAGGTAGAATCAAGATGGTGGGTAGTACTCAGGTGTTTGAGCTCTTCATTGCTTCCTAGCCTCAGACCAGGTAGTGTAAAAACAGAGAAAGAAAATTATATACCAATTTCCTTAATGAATATTGTTGCAAAAATCTTAAATAAAATATTTCAAAAGTATAATAAAAATGACAATTCTGCCTAAATTGACCTACTTTTTCAGTGCCATAGCAATCAAACTGCCAAAAATTATTTTATAAAACTAGAAAAATAATAACAATTCATCTGGAAGAAAATAAAGGTCAAGAACATCAGGGGAATTAATGAAAAAAAATACAAAGGATGGTGGCTTTAAAAAAAACAAACAAACCTAAAACTATATTATAAATCAGCAGTCATTAAAACCATTTGGTACTGGCTAAGAAATAGAATGGTGGATCAGTGGAACAGATTAGTTACATGTGACACAATAATGAAGATCTATACTAACCTAGTATTTGATAAAAGGCCAAACTCAAGCTTCTAGAATAAAAATTCACTATTTGACAAAAATTGCTAGGAAAACTGGAAAATGATATGTCAAAAAATTGGCATAGACCTACACCTCACATCCCATACCAAAATAAAGTCAAAAAGGATGCATGATTTGGGCATAAGGAATGATATGACAAACAAATTAAAAGAACATGGAATAATTTACCTATCAGAAGAGAGGAATTTATGACTAAAGAAAAACTACAGAATATTATGATAGGTAAAATGGTCAACTTTGATTGCATTAAACTAAAAAATTTTTGCACAAACAAAACCAACATAATCAAGATTAAAAGGAAAATACAAAGATGGAAAAAAATCTTTACAATCAGTATTTCTTTTTTATTTTTAATTAAAGATTTTTATTTGCTAAACATATGTATGGGTAATACGTCAACATTGATCCTTACAAAGCTTTCTTTTACAAATCCCCCCCCCAGTCCCTACCATTCTCCTAGAAGGCAGGAAGTCCACTACATATTAACTATGTTAAAATACCTGACAAATAGAATACATGTATACATATTTCCACACTTATCTTGCTGTGGAAGAAAAATCCTATCTACAAGAAAAAAAATCTGAGAAAGGAAACACAATGCAAGCAAACATTAATAAAGAGCATGAAAATGTTATGTTGTAGTCCACATTTCATATCCCTCTCTCTGGGTGTATATGGCTTTCTTCATTGAACAATTGGAACTGGTTTGAAATATTTCCTTGTTGAAGAGAGCCATGTCCATCAGAATTGATCATCATATAGTCCTATGGTTGCCGTGCATAATGATCTCCTGGTTTTGCTCATTTCACTCAGCATCAGTTCATGCAAGTCTCTCCAGGCCTCTCTGAAATCATCCTGCTGGTTGTTTCTTATAGAACAATAATATTCCATAATATTCATATACCATAATTTATTCAGCCATTCTCCAATTAATGGCCATCCATTCAATTTCCAGTTTCTAGCCACTACAAAGAGGGCTGCCACAAACATTTTTGCAAATGTTGGTCCCTTTTCTTCCTTTAAGATCTCTTTGGAATATAAGCCCAATAGAAACACTGCTGGGTCAAAGGGTAGGCACAGTTTGATAAATTTTTGAGCATAATTCTAAATTGCACTCCAGAATGGTTGGATCCATTCGCAGTGCCACCAACAAAGTATTAGTGTCCCAGTTTTCCCACATCCCCTCCAACATTCATCATTATCTTTTCCTGTCATGTGTAGTGATACTTCAGAGTTGTCTTAATTAGCATTCCTCTAATCAATAGTGATTTGGAGCACCTTTTCATATGACTAGAAATAATTTTAATTTCATCATCTAAAAATTGTCTGTTCATATCCTTTGACTGTTTATCGAATGGAGAGTGGCTTGAATTCTTATAAATGTGAGACATTTCTCTAGATATTTTAGAAATGAGGCCTTTATCAGAAACCTTAAATACAAAGATGATTTCCCAATTTATTGCTTCCCTCCTAATCTTGTCTGCATTAGTTTTGTTTGTACAAAAACTTTATAACTTAATATAGTCAAAATTATCAATCTGGTGTTCAATTAAGAATTCCAGTTCTTCTTTGGACATACATTTATTCCATCTGCACAGGTCTGAGGTAAACTATTCTATGTTCCTCTAATTTGCTTATAATATCACTTTATATCTAAATCATGAACCCATTTAGATCTTATCTTGGTGTCTGGTGTTAGGTGTGGGTCAAGCCCTAATTTCTTCCATACTAGTTTCCAATTTCCCCGGCAGTTTTTGCCAAATAGTGAGTATTTATGCCAAAAACTGGGATCTTTGGCTTCATCAAACACTAAATTGCTATAGTTATTGCCTAGTTTGTCCTGTGATCCTATCTTATGCTACTGATCAACTATTATATTTCTTAGCTAGTACCAAATGGTTTTGATGACCACTGCTTTGTAATATAGTTTTAGATCTGGTATAGCAAGGCCACCTTCATCACCCTTTTTTTTTTTTCATAATTCCCTTGAAATTCTTGACCTTTTGTTCTTCCAAATGAACTTTGCTACTATTTTTTCTAGATATGTAAATTAATTTCTTGGGAGTTTAATTGGTATGGCACTAAATAAGTAAATTAGTTTGGATAATTTTACAGAAAAGATTGATGTTATAAATTCTTTCATCTTCCACCTCTGCATCTCAAAACCTTTATTTGTCCTCCCTTAATGTCTCCTTCTTTGCTC
>JAJPUD010011031.1:7002-30505 GCA_023553655.1 Myrmecobius fasciatus | reverse complement strand
ATCACTCTTTATATCCAGATCATGAACCCATTTAGATCTTATCTTGGTATGTGGTGTTAGATGTGGGTCAAGCCCTAATTTCTTCCACACTAGTGTCCAATTTTCCCAGCAGTTTTTGTCAAATAGTGAGTACTTATCCCAGAAGCTGGGGTCTTTGGGTTTATCAAAGACTAAATTGCTGTAGTTATTGCCTAGTTTGTATTGTGATTCTATCCTATTCCACTGATTGACTACTCTATTTCTTAGCCAGTACCAAATTGTGTTGATGACCGCTGCTTTGTAATATAGTTTTAGATCTGGTACAGCAAGTCCACCATTATCAGCCTTTTTTTTTCATTAATTTTCTTGAAACTCTTGACCTTTTGTTCTTCCAAATGAATTTTGCTACTATTTTTTCCAGATCTGTAAGATAATTTCTTGGGAGTTTGATTGGTATGACACTAAATAAGTAAAGTAGTAAATAAGTAAATAGATAGGTATACATATATTGGATTTATCATATATTTTAACATATTTAACATGTATTAGATTACCTGCCATCTAGAAGAGAGGGTGGGGGAAAGAAGTGGAAAAATTTGGAACAAAAAATTTTTGCAAAGTTCAATGTAGAAAAATTACTCATATGTTCTGTAAATTAACATAATTGGCCATAGTAATAATCAAACTGACAGATATCATATGATTATCTCAATAGATGAAAAAAAAAGTGTTTGACAAAATCCAAAACTCATTCCTGTTAAATCACTAGAGAGCATAGAAATAAATGGACTTTTCCTTAAAATGATCAGTAGTATCTGTCTAAAACGATCAACAAACATCATACACAATGGGATGAAACTAGAAGTATTCCTAATAAGACTAAGTGTGAAACAAGGCTGTTCAATATTGGTATTAGTATTAAATATTGTATTAGAAATGTTAGATTTAACAATAAGAGAAGAAAAACAAATGAAAGGAATTAAAGTAGGTGATGAAAAAACCAAATTAGCACTCTTTGCCGATGATATGATGGTATACTTAGAGAATGCTAGTGAATCAAATAAAAAAAAAAAACTACTAGAAAAAATTAACAACTTTAGCAAAATTTCAGTATACAAAATAAATCCAAATAAATCAATAACATTTCTTTATGTTGCTAAAAAAGTTCAGCAGCAAGAGATAGAAAGAGAAATTGCATTGAAAATAACTAGATAATTTAAAATATTTGGGAGCCCATTTGCCAAGGCAAAGTCAGGAATTATATGAACACAATTACAATACACTTTCCACTCAAATTAAGTCAAATCTAAACAATTCAAAGAATGTCAAGTGCTTGTAAGTAGACCAAGCTAATATAATAAAAATGACAATATTTCCCAAATTAATCTGCTTATTTAGTGCCACACATTCAAAATGCAAAGAAAGTGTTTTATAGAGTTAGAAAGAATAATAGCAAATTTCATCTTAGAAATGCAAAAGGTCAAGAATCTCAATGGAATTAATGGAAGAAATGCAAATGAAGGTGATCTATCAGTATCAGACCTAATATATTATAAAGTAGCACTCATCAAAATCATTTGGTACTGGCTAACAAATAGAGTAGTTGTTCAGTGGAATAGAATAGGTTCTACAAAGCATAGTAGTCAATGACTACAGTAATCAATGACTACTAATAATAAACCCAAAGAACTTAGCTTCTGAGATAAAAACTCCCTGTTTGACAAAAACTGGAAAATAGTATGGCAGAAACTAAGCAGATATCAACACCTCACATCCTATGCCAAGATAAAGTTGAAATGGGTTCATAATTTAGACATAAAAAATGATACCATAAGCACATTAGAAGAACAAAGAAAATACTACTTCTGACATTTGTGGAGAAGGAAGGAATTTATGGCCAAAGGAAAATTAGATTACTTTTATATTACAGAATGCAAAATGGAAATTTTGATTATATTAACTTTAAAAGATTTTATAAACACAACTAATATAGACAAGATTAGAAAGGAAGCAATAAACTTGGGAAAAAAATCTTTACATCCAAGGGTTCTAATTAATGTCTCATTTCTAAAATATGTAGAGAATTGTCTCAAATTTATAAAAATATAAGCCATTCTCCAATTGATTAATGATCAAAGAATATGAAAAATTTTCAGCGAAATAAATTTGAACTATTTCTAGTTATATGAAAAAAATGCTCTAACTCACTACTGATTAGGGATATGTAAATTAAGACAATTCTGAGGTACCACTACACAGCTCTCAGATTGCCTAAAATGACTGCAAAAGATAATAATGTATGTTGGAAGAGATGTGGGAAAACTGCAACATTAATACATTGTTAGTGAGTTGTGAACTAATACAACCATTCTGTAGAGCAATATGGAGCTATGCTCGAAGGACATCCCCTTTGATCCAGCATGTGTCTAATGGGCTTGTTTCCCAAAGAGATCATAAAAAAGGGAATAGGACCCACATGTGTAAAAATAGCAGCCCTTTTTGTAGTGGCAAGGAACTGGAAACTGAGTGGATGCCCATCATTTGGAGAATAGCTGAATAAGTTATGGTATGTGAATGTTATGGAATATTATTGTTCTATAAGAAATGATAAGCAGGATGATTTCAGAGAGGTCTGGAAAGACTTATATGAACTGATGCTAAGTGAAATGAGCAGAACCAGGAGATCATAGTATACAACAACAAGATTATGTGATGATCAATTTTGATAGATGTGACACTTCAGCAATGAGATAGTTCAGGCCAATTCCAAAAGACTTCTGATGGAGAGTCATTTGTATCCATAAAGCAGACTGTTGAGATTGAATATGGATCACAACATTTTTTTTTCACTTTTTTGTTGTCTGCTTTTTGTTTAGTTTTGTATTTTCTCACTTCTTTTCCCTTTTTGATCTGATTTTCTTGTGCAGCATGATACATTTGGAGATATGTATAGAACTATACATGTTTAACATACACTGAGTTACTTGCTCTCTAGGGGAATTGAGGAGACAAGGGAGGGTGAAAAATTTGGAACATGAGGTTTTCAAAGGGTGAATTTTAAAAACTATCTTTGTATGTATTTTTAAAATAAAAAGCTAATGAAGATTGTGGAATAAAGGTAGGAACTTGCCTTACCTCTTCTCCATACTGCTCCAAATTCCTTTAAATAATGATTTTTGAACAAATTTTAGAGCATCAGTATACCCCAATAGCCAGAGTGCAATATTTTCCAGGTGATGATAACTTAGATTCTCGATAGAAATAGTCTGTGACACCAAGATGGGAATCCAGTGTATAGTCCCAGTATAGAGTGCACTGCCACAGTCCCAGTCTCATTCAAAGGCAGTACTAGTGGCTTTCAGACCTCTCAGCCCAGAGACACCAAAGAGAACCTTCAAGGTCAGTAGAAAAAGTCTGTGGAATCAGGGTGGAAGCCCAGCATGTAATTCCAGCAGAGGCCTGGCCTGGTCCCCAGCTTCAGAGAGGCTGGACCACTGAATCAGCAGCAGTGCTGGAAGTTTCTGGACCTTTCAACCCAGGGCAGGAGGGAGGACTTAGAAGGTCTATGGCAAAGGGGTAGGAGTCTGGTGTACAGCCCCAACCCAGTCAAGGGTCATCTGAGTCCCAGTTTCCAGCAACATACTAAACCTTATAGCTACAATGGGGCAGGACACAGCTGACAGCTTCAGGGCAGAAAAGAGTGCTTGTGGTCTGATTCTTAAAATCTGTATAACAATCCCTTGGGACAAGGCACCCTCCACTCTGGAAACAAAGTCTTACTTTAACACAAAGTTAAGAGCAATGTAAAAGTCTAGAAAAATGAGCAGAAAATTAAAAAAAAAGTTTCTGACAATTGAAAGTTATAGTGACAATGAAGATCAAAACACAGACTCATAAGATGATATGACAAAGTCAATGTTCCTACATTCAAAGACTCCAAAAAAATAAGAATTGGGCTTAAAAGGGACTTTGAAAATCAAATAGGAGAGGTAGAGAAAAAAAAATTAGGGAAAGAAGTGAGAGAGGTTCATAAAGAAATACAAAAAGCTTATGAGGAGAAAAATGCTTTAAAAAGCAAAATTGGCCAGTTGGGAAAGGAGATACAAAAGCTCTCTGAGGAAAATAATTCCTTAAAAATAGAATTGAGCAAATAGAAGTTAATGATTCTATGAGAAATCAAAATACAACAAAGAAAAACAAAAAAAATGAAAAAATAGAGAAAAATGTGAAATATCTCATTGGAAAAACCACTAGATCAAGGAGAGAGAATTTAAAAATTATTGGTTTACCTAAAAGTAGGACATCATCTTTCAAGAAAATATCAAGGACCCAGCAGTGTTACTATTGGACTTATATCTCAAAGAGAGCTTAAAGGAAGGAAAGGGCCCCACATGTGCAAGAATGTTTGTGGCAGCCCTTTTTGTAGTGGCTAGAAACTGGAAGCTAAATGGATGCCCATCAATTGGAGAGTGGCTGAATAAATTATGGTATATGAATGTTATGGAATATTATTGTTCTGTGAGAAACAACCAGCAGGACGATTTCAGAGAGACCTAGAGAGACTTGCATGAACTGATGCTGAGCAAAATGAGCAGAACCAGGAGATAATTATACACAGCAACAACTATCGTAGATGATGACCAATTCTGATGGACATGGCTCTCTTCAACAATGAAATGTTTCAAAGCATTTCCAATTGTTCAGTAAAGAAGGCCATATATACCCAGAGAGAGGGACATGAGGGACTACAACATAACATTTTCATGCTCTCTATTGATGTTTGATTGCAGTGGGTTTCCTTTTTCAGATATCTTTTATTCACATAGATACGATTGTTCTTGCACAGCAAGATAAGTATAGAAATATGTATACATATATTTGACTTGTCAAATATTTTAATATAATTAGCATGTAGTAGACTTCCTGTCATCTAGGGAAGGGGAGGGGAATAGGGGCAAAAATTTGTAACAGAAAGCTTTGTAATGATCAATGTTGAAGAACTACCCATACATATGTTATGCAAATAAAAAGCTTTAATAAAAAAAAGAAAAAGAAAATATCAAGGAAAATTTTCCTGATATTCTAGAAGCAGAGGGTAAAATAGAAACTGAAAGAATCCATCAATCACCTCCTGAAGAAGATCCCAAAATACAACCTCTCAGGAATATTATAGCCAAATCCCAGAACTCCCAGGCCAAAGAAAAAATATTGCTAGCATCCAGAAAGAGAAAAAAAAAAATTAGGCATAATAGACCACAGCCAGAATAACACAAGTTCGAGAAGTTTCTACATTAAAGGACAAAAGGGCTTGCAATATGATATTCTGGAGAGCAATGGACCTAGAATTGCAACCAAAAATCACTTTCCCAGTATAACTGAGCATAATCATTCAGAGGAAAAGGTGATCATTCAGTGAAACAGGATTTTCAGTCACTTGTGATGAAAAGACTAGAGCTAAGTGAAAATTTGATTTTCCAATACAAAACTCTGGAGAAGTATAAAGTGGTAATCAGGAAAGTGATATTATAGAGAACTTAATAAGGAAATGGCCAGTAGTGAAATGTTTTTGAAAAGGGTAAAAGGAGAGAGAATATAAATGGGGGAAATTACAAATAGCAATAATAATTGTAAAAAAAAATTCAAAGAGTATTTTTCTGATACAATATCATTGTTTTCTGGGAAATGATGAGCAGGTTGCTCTCAGGAAAAAAAAAATACAACTTGTAAAGTCCTTCATGAGCAAAGTGAAATATATTATAAAGAAAGTAATAGCAATTTTCTGGGAAAACTAGTTGTAAATTACTTTGCTATTCTCATTAGGATAATTATCCACAACTACTCTGAAGGAGTTATTATGAAAAATCTTTTCCATTCTTGGAGAAGGAACTGTTTGTGTCTGAATACAGATTGAAACTCTGTTGATTTTTAACTTAATCTTTCTTGAGGGTTTTTATTTTCATTAAGATAGGAAGCATACGTTTTCTCTTACAATTTTACTTTTATGGAATTTTTTATGGATATGTTAAATGTGGGGACAAGAAAGAGAAACTAGAACTTAAAATCTTTAAAAGTAGATGTAAAAATAATTGTTTTGAATATAACAGGAAACATTAAATAAATAAATAAATTGAAATATTAAAAAAAAAAAAAGAAAATTGGAGGAGCTAGATAATGCAGTAGAAAGAGCAGTGGCCCTGAAGACAGAAGGATCTGAGTTCAGATTCAGTCTCAGATACTTTATACTTACTATGTGACCCTAGGCAAGTCACTTAATCCCATTTGTCAAAAAAAAAAAAAAAGTTTTAAACTTTAAAAACCACTCAAATTTTTATTCTGTTGCTTCATTATGATGTGGATATGATTCTATTTGTCAAATACCTGAATAAAGAAGTTTAAATTTTAGAAAGCCGTGGCAGCATGGTGGTACAGTGGTTAGAGCACCAGCCCTGAAGTCAGGAAGACCTGAGTTCAAATCTGGTGTCAGACACTTAACATTCTCTAGCTGTGTGACCCTGGGCAAGCCACTTAACCCCAACTGCCTTAGCAAAAAGCAAAAAAAAAAAAAAAATAGAAAGCCTTACTAACTGGAAAGGCTTTAAGCATGAGATCAGAGATAGGTGGTATACTTATTACAAAATCATAAAATAAGAGGATATCAGAATTGTAAAGGATCATAGAGTTCACATAGTTTAACAGCTGCATCTGACCTGGAATTCATTCTATAATACATCTGACAATCATGCATCTAATCTATACTTCAAAACCCTAAATTATAAGAAATCACAATTTACCAAAGCAGTTTATTCCAGTGTTGGTCAGCGTTAATTCTAAGAAAGTCATTCTTTGCTTCTTTTGTTATTCTGCTCATTGAACTTAATTCTACTGTCCAAGGCCAGCAGAATAAGTAATCCTTCAACCTCAAAAACAGAAAACAAAAAAAAAAGAAAGAAAAAAATGACTTAAAAAAAATAAAAATGGATTTAAGAAAGGCAGAGCTGCACAAAATTTTCAGCCTCACTCCTCCAAAGTCTTCCAGTCCAACTCCCTAGCCATGTTCCTGCAACCACAGTTACTGGTAGCAGTGTTTGCATTTTGGAAACAGAAAATAAATTAGACAAAGTGATGAAAGAAGCTTCCATATTATGCAAAGAGAGGTTGAAGAAGTAGAAGTCACAGTGGAAGTGAAGAATAAGTTTGGAAAGAATCAAGCATAGCAAAAGATGATCTCATAAGAAACTTTGTTTTGTTGATGTCTTTTTATTTATTTATTTATTTTTGTTGAAGGAAATGGAGCATTTGGAATTAGCCATGAGGTTTGAAGAGATAAAAAATTACATTTTGACAGTGAAGCAATGTAAATGTTTAAGTACATTTAAGAGCAAGATTTGAAGAAGAGAGGATGATGATGACTTGGGTACAAAACTCTTTAACAATGAATAAATAAGCAAACTGAAATAAACCATTCATTAAGTGCCCACTATATGCAAAGCACTGTGTAATGATTGGATTTATAAATACATAAATGTATATGGTAAGAAATGTCCTGCTATTAATGTGCTCCCATTGTTTTTGAAGAAAATAACATATAAAGGAAGTAACAAGTGTTAGTTAAATATTTGTGCAGGTCTCAATTGTTGTCTCTTGGGAATAGTAGCAAAGCATTTTATTTGGTGTAAATACCATTAATAAAAGCATCTCGGGTTCTGATGTTGACATATTTGACAACTGTAAGCAGTTTGCCATGAAAAACACACTTCAGAGTTTGTTTGTTTGTTTGTTTTTTTCAAACTTCCCTTTAAGGTCATTCATAATGAAATTGAATTCTGGAGAAAATGCTTATCTTTTATAGAGATACTATCAGAAGACACCCTCTTTTCCAAGCCTAAGTTTCAGAAAGCAAGGAGTGCCCTGAACTTGGTAGAACAACAATCCTTTGCACTTCTGGAACTCGGCCAAGTATCAAATGACCCAGACACAAAATCTTATTATGAATGGAATTTTTGCCACTATATAACCTTACTTTAACTGTTGCTGTTTTGCCTCATTGTTGTGATACAATACAGTTTGAATTTTTTGTCTAGCCACAAGTATATAAATTAAGGTTCAAGTCCCTAAGGTGTGTCCCCCCACATGTGTCTAGATCCTTCTTTAATTACAAATAATTTCCCTCGTTTTAGACTTAATTTTTTTGGTTCTCTTCTCTACTCTCTCTAGTCTGCTATATTTGAATATATATATGTATACATATACATACATATATGTGTGTATATATATATATATATATATATATATGGAGAGAGAGAGAGAGAGAGAGAGAGAGAGAGAGAGAGAGAGAGAGCATGAACAATTCTTTTTGTGGAAACTGAGGGGATGTTTATTAATTGGTGAATTACTTAAAAAAGAAATTCTATTTTAAAAGCCTGATCTTTATTCTTCAACAGTAAAATTCATAATACTAAGCCATCAGAATATCATTGTGCCTGTCATGAGGGGTTCATCAGCTACAATACTCCATTGCTTTGGAACACCATATTGAAATCTGTACACAGAGGCAACTTGCAACTATTCATTTGCTATCAGGGAATTTTGAATTCCTCTTAGTTCCTGTTCCTAGCAAGGTTTTGTTTATTCATTTGTTCCCTTTGTTTGTTTGTTTGTTTTTTCCCTCTTCTAGTTTCTCAGTATACTTTCCAAGTACAGATCAAAAGAATTTCACCCTAAAGTTGCTTTTACTATAAGATTTTTGCTCAATTTTTTTGAATACCATAATAACTCAAGCTATTTTTTCTCCTTGGTTATCCAAAATAGGTTCATTTTTATGAACTGCAACTCCCCTCCCTCCTACCCCATGTTTACTTAGTGGACTTCTTGAAGTTTTAAAAAAATCAGATAATTTCCTTCCCTAACTTACACCACTCTCATTTTCTCTTTTATTAGTAGCTCATTTTCCTTTTCTAGGTATCCTACTATTTCTCTCTCTGATTTACTCTCCCTTTCCTTTCTCCAAGACACTCTCTCTCTTCTTAGTGTCTTAAATTTTCATTCACACACATTTGGCTGTAAACCATATTAATCCCAAGTTATCCTACTATTGTTCTGTCTCAGCAGTCAATTTTTTGTATCATTTGCCCTTTCAAAGATACACATTTGCATCACATAAATGATAGGCTTTCTCTGTCTCTACAGCAGACTAGTGTATAAAAGGTGTATTGAAGAATATTCGTTATTACTCTTTCAAGTATCTCTGAATGGAGCAAGATTTTTTTTAGTAGCATCTGTGTTCTTCTACCCTCAGTCCTCCACTTTCATAAATGTTAAGTAAAAGATTTATAGTCCTAATCTCTTCTGAAAGAAATCCCACTGAGACAAAGTGAGCCAAGATATTCATTTCAAACTATGCTCCATATATTATAATTATGAAGTTCTTCAGGATTTAGCTGAGATTATCAATTAACAATGGAAAATGATGGAGTTTTGTGTGGCCAAGATGATATTTCCAAAGGAAAACTGTAGCAAATACAGCATATAGCAAGCCATATTTTGGGGCTCATTTGTCTATATCATCTCCTTATATTTATTATATACATAATATTGGTGTTTAAAAGAAAAGAAAACAAAGGTAAATTTTGTAAAGAAAGAATTTAGCATACTTAACATCCCCAGAATTACAGAATTTTCAAAGTTGGAAGTGATATTAGAGGGCTTTAATTCTTATCTATAGACATGGCTATCAAGAAAAAACAAAGAACCCCAACAAAAACAGCTATTGGAATCCATAAGCAGGCTCAAATTAAAATGCATTGAAAAATGATCATGTGAGTTAATTTGTGAAGGGATAAAGATGGAGGCAAAGTGATATAATTCAATAAATTCAAATGTCTCTGGTTCCCTAAAGTAATATATTTTATAACTAGATTTTCCTTAATGCCTATTGCAACAAAAAAGTAAAAAAAAAGATATCAAAAGATATCAAGATTGTCCTATCATGGTCAGGAATCTAAATATGTGACATGAAACATAAAAAGTAAATGAACATCATGAATAGCATGAACTAAGTTGGCACTCTAGTTGTACCTTGCTATTATTTGTTTCCCAATATAAAATTTCAATGCTATGCAGTATAATATCCTTCTTCAGGGCCTGTAGTCAAAACTATGCAGCATGAGACTTTTTATTGTCTTGTGTTTGTAGGTAACAAAATATTTTACCAAGAATCTTATTGACTCACTGATGAATCCTGAGAGGATATTTATTTAATTATTATTATTATTTTTTTTACATTCTTTCAATAACTTTTGTCTAGGCTAGTAAACATGTTTTTGAAACTGCAAAGGCAGTATTTTATTTCCTATCCTGAATTGCATGTCCCTTCTCTGATTCCCCATTAAGATGACAGAAGTTACAGAGTGTAAATCTCCACTTCTCATTAAGTCTCACAAGTATCTCTTTTTCTAATTCCCTACCCTTGATTATATAAGTCAGTTCTGCCCTCAAGGTGTTTATATTCTTCTGGAACACTACACATGAAGAAACAAAAGAAGAGGAAGAGGAAAAAATCCAGAGATTTCCTTTTCAAATTTAAATTCCCCACTTCTGATTATATACTTTTATTTCCTTCTTTCAGGTCCTAGCCTCCCATATCTTAGGTTTCAAATTTTCTAATTTAAGCTTCATTTCTTTGCATTTTTCTAATTCAATTTTCATAACTCTATGAAAACTAAATGCCCTCCCTACTCTCATAGTGTTCAAATTTCTTTTCATTTTGAAATAGATTTATATTCAGTTACATTTAGTTATGAGGTTGTAAGCACATTTAAAAATAATTTTAAGAGTTTTGGTTATTTTTGAATGAGCATACTGGATTTTTAAATTATTTTTAATATCAAGATGTGTAATTATCTGGTTGGTTTCACCAACTCATAGTGCAACAACATATTTTGGAACAAGGGAAAAAATCAGGGACAAAAGTTATGATTTTTAAAATAATGATAATACAATAAAACCAGTCATCCATACTGGTTAAAAAAATATGTGGTCATATATAAACCCTTCTAATAGGGGAGGAACCTATGATTTCATTGATATTTAGAGTTCCCAGGCAGGAACTTTCTCTATCAATGCAGCAGAGTGTCTTCTCTATGGCTCATAATCTTAGCTTCTGAGAACATTACTTCCAAGTTATGATATAGGTAGAATTTAAAACCAGATCTTTCTGTAATCAAGGCTAATCCTCTATTCAATGTATATGATGTATGATATAATTAATATAATAAAATAGAATATTATATAGTAAGCATTTTTATATTTTAAAATTTTAAAAATTGGAGGATGCCATGAAAAATTTATTAATACTATGATGAATTAGTAAAATTCTACATCAGTAATCATCCAGGTGTGGAGATAACCAATTAACATTCTGACATTATTTCAGTTCATTTAAATAGAATGATATCTTTCAATGAAAAATTATCAAAAATAGCATCTGAAATTCATCTTTTCCTCATAAAAGTGGCTCCTGCAATTATTAAAGAAAATCATCAAATAACACCCTATAAGTATTTTAGTTTGAGTTTTTAAAAAATCCTTTAAATCCAGTCTTTATCTTCTATCTCTAACAGAAATCCAATCTGAGTCATTCTTGACTCTTTTCTCTCCTTCAAAATCCATACCTAAATGAGCTGCCAAATCATGTACATTATACCTTCAAAAGACAAATCACTTTCAACTCATGTAACTGACACCTTGTTTCAGACAAACTACTGCAAGAAGCTCCTAACTCATCTTCTTGCCTCCAATCCCTCCTTCTCCACTATATTACCACACACCTAAAAAGAAATCTTCATAAGCACAGGTCAAAATATGTAATCATCCTGCTCAAACTTCTTTAGTGATGGTCTATTTATTTAAAGTTCTTTACCATTTAATTCTAAATGTTATGTCTAAATATAATAATCCATACATTATATTTTAACCAAACTGCCATATTTACTCATAGTATATTTAGTTATTCATCTCTAACTTTCATGATTTTCCACAAGTTGTCTCCCAGTTTGGGGATGTATTCCTATCTCACTTCTCACTCTCAGAATACTTGGCCACCATAAAACCTCAAATTAGATGGCATCTCATGAAGGGAAGTTTGCATTATCATACTAGTTATTAGTGCATTTCTCTTTCAAAAATTTCCCTGTATTTTCTTCTCCATGTACATGGTAGAACCTTCAAATGAATGTGAATTTCTTGGGGGGGGGTTCCTCTTTAATTGCATCTTTTTAACTCTAGCCTTATTTATAGTGGGCACTTAAAATTATGTAAATGATGAATTTGATGCCCTGCAATTAATAATGATGATATCACTAATAGTAATATCATCTTAAATTATACTTCAAATTTTGTAAAATGCTATATATACAGTATAGCATTTGATTCCTCTTAAAGAATATTAAATCTTAACAGTGAAATCACCTCTTTAATTTAAATCAAAAGATATTTCTTTGCCTTTTGTTGTAGAGACTTGAGCATTTATGAAATTCTGACCTTACCAAGGAGAGGGGCAATAATTTCTCAAAGAAAACCCTGTAACAAAATTGATTCAAGTAAACCCATAGATGAGTCTCTGTGCTCTAGGTATTGTTATGCTGATTTTTTCCTTCCTGTAACTTAGTTTTGCAAAAGCCAGAAATGTTCCAAAAATCCTAGCAAATTAATACAAGAGAGACTATTATTATGATTTCTACTTCTTCATTAATGCCTCACAATACCTAGAATAGAGTGAATTCCTTTAAAGATATCTTCTTACTGCCTGGTCAGTGCTTAAGACATACTATGGAATTCATTTATTATAGCATAAAATCCTGAATAATGAGAATGTAGATAAGTGTGCTTTGGGAAAGAGGTATAAATAATTTGTGGTAGACCTCAAAATAATAGTAAAAAATGAAAGAGAAAAGATCAGGTAGCAACAATAAATCAAACCCATATTCATTCCCAAAGGCAGACATTTTTAGGTACCTTAAGCTGAATGGTAGCTAATTATCTCAAACTATTTGTGGGAGAGGAAGCAATGGAAGGAAAGAATAGATTATTTGAAATGTAATTTCGACCAAGCCCCATCAAAAAATCTAACATCACAAAAACTGTCAGGTCTCCCTAGATGTAGTCTATTAACCTTATCCATGAATATCCCTGAAATAATTTAAGTGAATTTTCTACTGAAGACTGAGGGTTGTCCTGGCAACACAAAATGACTTATCTTCTTCTTGTCTTCAGATCCTATTTCTTACCATTTCCAAATACATTTCATTGTGTTTTTCAGATGTTACTGGATGACTGATCATATAGGACAGGGAGTCCAAATATAGAAAGAAAGATTCTATATTTGAAATGTTCTCTTTGCACCTACCTCTTGCTTTCCCTGGCTTTGTTCAAGATTCAGTTCAAATGTCACTTTATGCAAGAGGTCTTTCCCAGGTTCTTTTGCTGCCATTATTTTTCTGTCTAAAGATATCTGCCTTCAGCTCTGTATTTATCTTTTAAATGTTTATTTACTTATTTGTTAGGTATTTTTTCATAAATTATAAGCTACCTGCTTCAGGAATTAAGCCTTTGTTTTGTTTTTGCATTTCTTTGTATTACTTTTGCTTAGTATAGTGCCTAGATTAGCAAAATACTTAATAAATGGCTGTTAATTGACTAACCAACATAATCACAGTAACACTTTTTATGGGATAAAAAAATTAGAACATAATTGGTGTCTATTTAGGAATTATTAAACAAACTGTGGATGATGAACATAATATAATACTTTTGTATCATGCAATATAACAAGTGTGTGTAGTTCAGAGAAACATGGGAAGAACTATATCATTTGGTATTTAACAATTTAAATGGAATAAAAATAATATGTACAATAACAACAATACTTTAAATGAAAACAGTATAAAATTTCAGATTAATTTGAAATGAGCATGGTCTGTCCTCCCTTTAAAATTCTGTGTTGTTTAAAATAATAGAGCAGTGATATCACTCTTATCTTTGATGTACTCCTGTGTGAACAGATTTTTAATCTGAATTAGCAGATTTAGTAAAAATTAAAAATTTATTTTGTTAATTATAAGAATTTGAGTTTTATACCACAATTTGTGGTAGGTTGTAAAATCATTTTTATTCTTTTAATAGTTATGACTATTTCTAAATTTGCTCCCAGTAACTATAACTTTCAATATATGTTAATGTGATTAAACTTTCTTAGCTAATACTTTAAGAAAATACTAGCATAGTAATTATTTTTCTAATCATTATTGTGATATCAATCATATTGGAGTCGTGGCCAAAATTTGCATATCACAAACACATCTATATAATTTCCAATGCAATTAAGTATAAACGATGAAAACATCATTTCTAAATGTTGTCCTATGTTATAAATTATCTACTAACTGGCATGCCAGGACATAAGAAAAAAAGAATGAATTTCCTTATCACTTCCAATTAGTACTTGGCAGACCAAACATAAAATCAAAGGTGCAATGTGCAAAGGTTGAGAGATTAGAGAGGAATGGAGGGTATATTCTTTCTTATATGGTTGTAAATAAAGAATAGAAAATTCTAATTTTATAGTTCATTCTTTTACTATTATTTTGAAATGTTTTTGCTCCTTTTTATTTCTTAAACTTAAACTTTAAAAAAGTTTTCTATTTCTGTCTTAACAACATAGATTCCTCTTTGTTCAGGATCAATTTCCAAATTCCACTAGTTTCTTAGGAAGTCCAAAAGAAGCATGGCTCACTTTCTTTCTCAAAGGTGCTTGCACTTTAGAGAGATCATTCTGAAGATATTATACAACAGCTATTCTACTATACTAAAGTTATTTTTTAAGTGCTAAATTTTCTTTGTTGTGAGAGTGGTTACTTCATAATTAATTATGAGTGTAGTAATAATAAGACTAATAATACTTAGAATCTGTCACATAATTTGAGGTATTCTTTTAGCACTGAAAAATACATAGGGTTGGTTGTATGTGCAAATCTAATGCAACGATGGGAAAACATATTGATATGCCCTGTGCAGTTTCTGAAAATTACAAATATTCCTATTCCTTCCTCCCCTACCATTGAAGGAAGATTTTGGAGATTATAAGAAATTGAGTTTACTTTGATATCTAATAAAATTCTAAAATACACAATTAAAAGAATGGCTAGTAAACATTAAGAAAAAGGAAGTCTGGTCTCAAAGACCATGTTTCCATCAAAAATAAATCATGCCAGACTAAATTTAATTTATATTTGACAGGGTGGTTAACAAGACAAATCAGAACAATGTCATGGATTTCATTTATAAATTTGAGTTAAGAATTTAAAATTTTTTTTGATAAAGTGGCATTTTTCAGGAAAAGATGGAAACACATAGTGAAGAAAACAGTGTCATTCAGTTGAATTAAAACTTAGTTCCTGAATCTAGGGATTATGCTCATGACTGAGACAAAGCCAGAAGGGATGTCATATACTGATGACAAATTAAGATTAAAAAAAAGATTTTCACTGGCTAGAACATGAAACTAAATATCTCAGATTAAATTTTCATTTGACATTAATTGCTCTACACTTTTAGTCTATGAAATGAAAGTGATTTTAATTACTCTTGAATAATCATAATAGTTGAAAATCTTTCACTTGGATTAATAGGTAAGTTTCACAAGTATAAGATAGTGGAAGAATGGTTAGATAAGAGTTTTCTGAAATAAAATATGAGGATTTTGGTGAGTGAAAAGTAAATATGGGTCAACAGTATGATATAGTGACCAGAAGAGCTGATGTTATATATTACTATGGTGAGTATACTTCTAGCAAAGGATTAACTAGTTTCAGGGCTTACCATTAGTAAGCTGACAGTGTAATAATTATTTGTCAATGGCAATGAATGAAATAAAAATAAAAATACCATATGACACTTTTGCTGGTATAGTGCCTGGGCAGATTGGTTAAAAAGAGAAAAATTATGACTAGAAAGAGAATTCACACTTAAACATTAAATATTATTGCAATTATATGTAATTAAACATTTTTACATAAAAACTTGTAAGAAGAATAAGTTAAATAAAAAAATTAAAATGAATATTTGTCTTAAAGGTGGCAAGAGAGGCACATATTTTATGGAAGATATGATGAAGGACCATAATTTAAAGAGGTATTTCAGGGTAAGGGAAGCTGGCTTCATTTATATCTACCTCATAAAGGGCTTAGACTATGTATTGTTACTATTATATTGTTTTTGTGGAATTTCCATTGTCCTTTAGGGTTCATTTTCTCATCTCATATTACCAATTGTGATGGTGGATGTAGAAGTAGAAGAAGAACATTCTTAATTGAATTTAACCAAAAATTACATTATTTTTAATAATAATTGCATCAAATTTTGTATTCCATTTTGTGGTCCATGAGTATCTCTTTACATTTGAATTTTAATTGCTGTTCTGTCCTAAGTTAAGCTTATTCCTTATTCCACTATATTTGAATAGGAGGGTTTTGTTGACAACTTCATTGTTAAATTCATTGTTGAATTAGGGACTGTGAGTATAGAAGAAAGGGAATAATGATGTTTTGCTAACCAGTATAGTTTGTTGACTTCTCTGTTGCTTTTAAAGACATTGTTATTCTGATTCTTCTATATTTTTATTTTTTTCTTCCTTCCTTCATTATCTTCTTGTCATCTTTTGAACTTAATGTTCCCAAAGTTCTGAAAATTACTTTCTTCTCCTCATTTTTCCCCGAGAAATTTTATTCAGATAAAATAAGAACTATTGGAGACTAGATTGTATACCAGATTTATGCCCAGAAATGGTAGCTAGAAAGATGTCATATGAAAAGATGAGGATTTTTATGAACTATAAATTTAATATTTTCAGTAAAATATGTAAGCCATTTATTTTTACTCTTACATTTGTGTGCAAGAGATTTATTCCACAATGTCACAGCTACTTTCTCATCCTAAAATTTCACTCCACCCATGTAGCAACTTTGATTTGCTGGTACCTCCTAGAACCTCTATTTCAAGGAAAATGCAGAAGCCAGTTATAATTTGTCTTTCATTATTAAAAAGGTCTTGCTCCTGAATTCATGTACTTCCTCTATAATGCCTGATAGAAATAGTTCATATTTTCCCTCCTCTTCCTTCTGGATTTTCAACTTCCTTTTATGAATTGTTTTTCTCGTTTGGAATGTAAGTTTCTTAAGGACAGAAGCTTCTTTTTCCACTTATTTATATCTCTAGATTTAGCACAGTGTCTAGCACATGGTAATTACATAATAAATGCATATTTAATTGATTTCACTTTACTCCATAGGAATAATCAAAATGATAGGAAAGCCAAAGAAGACTAATATTTATTATGTGTGGGTTTTTTTGTGTTTATATACATAAGATGCAGAGATGTGGAGGATATCCTAACATTGTCTAATTTTGATTAGTTCTTTACTGTTGTATATAGTTTCTTCAACTTAAGTGCATTTTAAGTGTTTATTCATTCCTTACTGTGAATTTTACTATGACATGACCACCCCCCAAAAAACAAACAAACCAAAAAAAAAGAAACCAACCACTGTAAGTATCAGTGGAACACTTCCTTTCTGAGACTAGCAATCTAATCGGGAAATATAACACATCCTTATATATGGCAATTTTAACATAATAAAAAGTTATAAGAAAATTTTTAAAAAGATACACACAAAGTCATAGGAAGTCCAAAGGAAGAAAGACCATTATCAAAAGGAGAATTCAGGAAAAGTTTCATAGTAAAAGTGAAGCTGAAATGTAGCTGAATATTCACTGGAAAGAGCTGAGTAAACAATATTCCAAGCAAGCATAAGAAAAAAAAAGGGGGGGAGAAGAGGCAAAAGAATAAAGGCATTAAAATGGTGACATGATACATATATATTTATGAAACATTGAATCAACCAAATTGGCTGAAGTGCCATGTAAAATGGAGGAAAGTAGCATGATGTAAGACTGGAAGATAAGTTTGTAAAAGTTTAGATGTTGTTTGAATTTCTGAAGTGGGGAAAAACAAATTTGATTATTACTTGGTAATTTTTAGCAAGTTGTTGAAGAATGTAAAGAACAGCAATCAAACCAGGTAAATATTCTAAAAAAATACCTGGCAAACATGTGAATGATCGTTTCAGGAGTTTGAGATGGCAATGTGAAGGTTAGTTAGAAGATAATAATCCTATGATATGGGTTCTACAAATGTTATTTCTGTTATACAAAAAACCTCATGTTTTAGAGATTAGATTCCTATTCACTCTAGTGTAAAAGATAGGATATAAATCCTTGTCTTCCTATACTCCAATTTCAGGAGTATCACACAATATAATCTTTTACATCAGGTTTGAATGCAATACATGCTCAAGTATTCCTTTTTCACCAAAGACCTTAAGTTATGATAGAAGGAAGATAGCTGGTCTTTGTTGCTAATAAATTCACCTTGTTTTCAGCTATCCTGTCATTTACAGGGCAAATATTTTTTGCATCAATAAAAAGAAAATATTTTCCCAAAATGTTATATTACTTTCCACATTGATTTCATTATTTCAAAGAATATTCAAGTTAAATTATCGACACAATAAACCTAGAGTTTTGCATTCAGTGTATGAAAAACCAGAATAATGGCTAAGTAATCACTCATTTTCATTCAGACATCAGAAGCCCTTTAGGTTTCACTAAATCACTTGAACTCCCTCAGAGATAATTGCTAATTTCTACATAGTACAAACTATTTTAGCATTTGGTCCTAACAAAAATACAGCTGTTCAATAAGGGGGACAGATTTCCTCATCTGACTAGTAAAATGTTATGTCCTTTAACTTTACAGAGGAAGGGTATTTTGTGTTAGCAATTTAAAAGGTTAATACACTTTCTTCTGGAGCATTCTTTGTAAATTCAAAGGAATAAATAATTTACATTTATATATAAATTCCTACTTATTAAGTGCAGCCACCCCACCCCCCGAGGTTTTTATTGCTCACCAGCAATTCACAAAAGAAAGGTGCTTCAAGAGAGGTAGTTCAACTTAATGGTGTATTTTATCAAACTGCTACCATCTCAAAATCTCAGCCATACCCATCTTCAAGGTTCTGGAGTGCTCACATAATTATTTAGGTAAAGAGAAGAAAAGCTATCTCAAACAAAACTCAAGGAAGACAGATAAAAAGATTCCAAATAAAAAAAAGAGCAGCAGGCTGAAAATAAAAACAGGAAAAAAATTAACAAAACATCTCTAAATACTTTATCCAAAGTGAATGTAATGTACTATAATTAATGGCTAAAATTCTCCTAAAATACCATCAAGAAGTTAGGGTATTATAGATCCAGAGATCACATTACAGAAGAAAAGGAAGATAATTATAAGACATCTTATTTGTAAGTGTTTTAAAACTTACAATATGCATCAATCACAACAATCCTATGAGATATGTAGTAAAAGCCTGTTTTTTTAAGAATCTACAACTTTAGTTGTTTGCTCTTATATTGAAAAATATATATGAATATTTCTAAGATTATACTTAAGTAGTCCTTGGGATGAATTCACGAATGCATTAATTCAATTTTTGCAATACAGAATTAATGTGCAAATAAAATCTATGTTCAATAGTAATAGTGGTGATGGTGGTAGTAGAGGGAGTAGTAGAGTTAGTAGTAGTAGTAGTAGTAGCAGTAGTAGTAGTAGTAGTAGTGGTGGTGGTAGTAGTGGTAGTAGTAATAATATCAGCAACACCTGCAGCAGTAGCGGCAGACATTGCTAAAATTTAGACATAGGTTCATGGCTTGCAAAATGTGTTCTATGCCTTATTTCTTTAATACTCATAATAACCATGTGAAGCAATTATGGGAAGGTATATGTTTCCAGAATTTATGGAGAAGAAAAGAAGAAACTGAATATCATAGAGGTGAAAACAGTTACAAACTCATGATAAAATAACTGATACAAGATGAACTAAGTTTTCATCCTTACAACAAAGAAAAAAAAAACATTCTTACAAAATATCAAGCATTGCATCTGTTAAAAACTAATAATATCATGCATTGAGGCACTTAGGTGATTTTGAGGATAGAGTACTAGACCTGTAGTCAAAAAGACTTGAGTTCAAATCCAACCTGGACAAATCACTATACCTTTATTTGCCTTATTCTATTGGAGGAAGAAATGGCAAAACATTTATATCTTCCGGAAAAAAAAAAAAAAAACCTTTTTGAGGTCACAAAGTGTTGGACATAACTGAAAGACAGACTAGCAACCTACTGTAAGAAGAATGTGTGCTCCACACCCCCATTTCAATGAATATAGTAAAGTTGAAGTAGAGACATAAGTAAATTTTAATGTGTAAGCACAAGGTTCACCCTGTAATTTTTTTCTAAATGCTACTCTTTGCTTGTGCAAATGAGAAAATATATGCTTTGCTAATCAAATGGTCTGTCAACATATCTGTAGAGGTGAGTCCAGAAGTGAGGTTCAAACTTTTTAAACTTCAAGATTCAGAAGTATAGACTTAACTCATGCTAAGTATAAGCAAGGGATAGGAAGGGAAGAGTTAGCCTACTAAGAATGTTATAATTTTCCTCCCATTGGCATCATTGATTGAACAGACTGGACAAGTGAAAGAAAATATTTAGTTTGGAAGAAACGCAAGTACACAGACACACACATGCACACACACATGCATGTGAACACACAGGAAAAAATTATGCCAAACACAAACAAACGTTTTCATAGATGGGTAGAGAAAGATACCCATCTCAGATAGTAAGTAACTTCAAGGTGAAAGATTCCTTGAAGAAAAATGACAGCTTCAAACACAAAAAAAAGAATTAAGTTGTAAGCCATGCATTTTTCCTACATGCATTTGTCTCTATCATTTATTCTAAGTTGATCTCAATATTTTCCTAATCTCAATATTTTACTCTCTGTGCCTTATTGGATAAGTGCGAAAAACACTTGTTTTGTGGTATTTCATTTTGTCTCTATCAATTTAAATACCAGTTTTAAAAGCTAGTTGGGACTACTAGCTGATTCTTAAAGAGATGCATGTAAGTCCCTCCAGGCCTCTCTGAAATCGTCCTGCTAGTCGTTTCTTACAGCGCAATAATATTCCATAACATTCATATACCATAATTTATTCAGCCACTCTCCAATTGATGGGCATCCCTTCAGTTTCCAGTTTCTAGCCACTACACAAAGGGCTGCCAGAAACATTCTTGCACATGTGGGTCCCTTTCCCTCCTCTAAGATCTCTTTGGGATATAGGCCCAGTAGAAACACTGCTGTGTCAAAGTGTATGCACAGTTTGATAGCTTTTTGAGCATAGCTCCAAATTGCTCTCCAGAATGGTTGGATCCGTTCACAGTTCCACCAACAATGTATTAGTGTCCCAGTTTTCCCACATGCCCTCCAACATTCATTGTTATCTTTTCCTGTCATTTTAGCCAATCTGACAGGTGGGTAGTGGTACCTCAGAGTTGTCTTAATTTGCATTTCTCTGATCAATAGTGATTTGGAGCACCTTTTCATATGACGAGATGGTTTTAATTTCATCATCTGAAAATTGTCTGTTCATATCCCTTAACCACTTATCTATTGAAGAGTGGCTTGAATTCTTATATATATGAGACAATTCTCTATATATTTTAGAAATGAGGCCTTTATCAGAACCATTAAATGTAAAGATGATTTCCCAATTTGATGCTTCCCTCCTAATCTTGTCTGCATTTGTTTTGTTTGTACAGAAACTTTTTAATTTAATATAATCAAAATTATCCATCTGGTGTTCAATTAGGAGTTCCAGGTCTTCTTTGGACATAAATTTATTCCATCTCCACAGGTCTGAGAGATAAACTATATTACGTTCCTCTAACTTGCTTACAAAGTCCCTCTTTATATCTAGATCCTGAACCCATTTAGATCTTATCTTGGTATGAGGTGTTAGGTATGGGTCAAGCCCTAATTTCTTCCCCACTAGTTTCCAATTTTCCCAGCAGTTTTTGCCGAATAGTGAGTATTTATCCCAGAAGCTGGGGTCTTTGGGTTTATCGAATACTAGATTGTTAAGGTTATTGCCTAGATTGTCCTGATATCCTATCCTGTGCCACTGATCGACTGCTCTATTTCTTAGCCAGTACCAAACGGTTTTGATGACCGCTGAGTGAAACGAGCAGAACCAGGAGATCATCATACACAGCAACAACAGTATTACATGATGATCAATTCTAATGGACATGGCTCTCTGCAACAAAGAATTGTCTCAAACCAGTTCCATTTGTTCACTGAAGAAAACCATATACACCCAGAGAGAGGGAAATGAAATATGGACCACAACGTAACATTTTCATGATCTCTATTGACATTTGCTTGCATTGTGTTGCCTTTCTCTGATTCTTTTTTGTTTTCTTGTAGATAGGATTTTTTTTGCATAACTTCTCAAGCATTTCAACATTATTAACATGTAGTGGACTTCCTCCCATCTAGGGGAGGGAAGGGGACTGGGGGTAAAATTTGTAATGGAAAGCTTTGTAAAGATCAATGTTGGGGAACTACCCATACATATGTTATACAAATAAAAAGCTTTAATAAAAAAAAAAAAGAGATGCATGTAAGTGATAGCTCAGGAGCAATAGTCTTAGAAGTACTAGAATTTCCTCTCAATATCTAGTTACTACTGGAATTCTAATTTTTTGACCTTTGCAAAATTTTTTTTCCTCGAAATTTCCCCCTTCTTCCCCCTACCCCCACCCCTAGATGATAGGTAGTCTAATACATGTTAAACATGTTAAATCATATGACAAATCCAACATATGCATATATTTATACAGTCATTGCACAAGAAAATCAGATCCAGAAAGAGGAAAAAAAAATCCAAAGAAAAAAAACAAAATGCAAGAAAATATTCATAGAAAGCATTAAAATGCTGTTTTGTGTTCCACACTCATGTCCCACAGGCCTCTCTCTGGATATATATGACTATCTTCGTTACTGAACAATAGGAACTGGTTTGAATCACCTCATTGTTGAAGAGAACCATGTCCAAAAGAAGTGATCATCGTATAGTCTTGTTGCTGTGTATAATGATCTCCTGGTTCTGCTCATTTCACTTAGCATCAGTTCATGTAGGTCTCTCCAGGCCTCTCTGAAATCATCTTGTTGTTCATTTCTTACAGAGCAATAATATTCCATAACATTCATATGCCATAATTTATTCAGCCATTCTCCAATTGATGGGCATCCATTCAGTTTCCATTTTCTTGCCCCTACAAAAAAGGCTGCCACAAGCATTTTTGCAAATGTGGGCCCTTTTCCCTCCTTTAAGATCTCTTTGGGATATAGGCCCAATAGAAACACTGCTGGGTCAAAGGGTATGCACAATTTTGTAACTTTTTGAGCATAGTTCCAAATTACTCTCCAGAATGGTTGGATCCGTTCACAGTTCCACCAACAATGTATCAGAGTCCCAGTTTTCCCACATGCCCTCCAACATTC
>JAJPUD010011030.1:0-57202 GCA_023553655.1 Myrmecobius fasciatus | reverse complement strand
TGACTTTATTTGTGTGGAGAGTGTTTTGTAGCTTTGCTCATATAGATCCTGACTTTCCCTTGGCAGATATATTCCCCAATATTTTATACTATTTACAGTTATTTTAAATGGAATTTTTTTTATCTCTTGCTTTTGAATTTTTTTAGTGATGTATAAAAATGCTGATGATTTATGTGGATTTATTTTATATCCAGCAACTTTGCTAAAGCTGTGAAATGTTTCTAATAGTTTTTAGTTGATTCTTTAGGGTTCTCTAAGTATACCATCATGTCATCTGCAAAGAGTGATAATTTGGTTTCTCCATGACCTACTCTGATTCCTTTAATCTCTTTTTCTTCGCTTATTGCCAAAGCTACCATTTCTAATACAATATTGAATAGTAATGGTAATAGTGGGCAGCCTTGTTTCACCCCCGATCTTATTGGGAATGATTCCACTTTATCCCTATTACATATGATGCTTGCTGATGGTTTTAAATAGATGCTACTGACTATTTTAAGGAAAAGCCCATTTATTCCTATATTCTCTAGAGTTTTAATAGGAATGGATGTTGTATTTTATCAAATACTTTTTCTGCATCTATTGAGATAATCATATGTTTTTGTTACTTTGGTTATTGATATAGCCAATTATGCTAATAGTTTTCCTGATATTGAACCATCCCTGCATTCCTGATATAAATCGTACTTGGTCATGGTGTATTGTCCTGGAGATGATTTTCTGTAAAGTCTTTGCTAATATTTTTAGTTAAGATTTTTACATCAATATTCCTTAGGAAGATTGATCTATAATTTTCTTTCTCTGTTTTTGTTCTACCTGGTTTAGGGATCAGTACCATGTCTGTGTCATAAAAGGAATTTGGTAGAAGTCCTTCATTCCCTATTTTTTCAAATAGTTTATATAATATTGAAGTTAATTATTCTTTAAATGTTTGATAGAATTAGTATGTAAATCCATCTGGTCCTGGAGATTTTTTTCTTAGGGAGTTCATTAATGACTTGTTCTATTTCTTTTTCTAAAATGGGACAATTTAAGTAATTTATTTCCTCTTCTGTTAATCTGGGCAATCTATATTTTTGTAGACATTCCTCCATTTCACTTAAGTTATCAAATATATTGGCATCAAGTTGGGCAAAGTAACTTTTAATTATTGCTCTAATTTCCTCTTCATTTGTGGAAAGTTCTCCCTTTTCATTTTTGAAGTTAAGAATTTTATTTTCCTCTTTCCTTTTTCTAATCAAATTAACTAGAGGTTTATCTATTTTGTTGTTTTTTCATAAAACCAAATCTTAGTTGTATTTATTAATTCAATAGTTTTTTTACTTTCAATTTTATAAATCTCTCCTTTTATTTTTAGGATTTCAAATTTGATATTTGATTGGGGGGGGGTTAATTTGTTCTTTTTCTAGCTTTTTTCATTGCAAGCCCAATTCATTGATTTTCTCTTTCTCTATTTTATGCAAATAAGAATCTAGAGATATAAAATTTCGCCTTATTACCGCTTTGGCTGCATCCCACAAATTTTGGTATGTTGTCTTATTAACTGTCATTCTCTTGGATGAAACTAGTAGTTGTGTCTGTAATTTGCTGTTTCACCCATTCATTTTTTAGGATGAGATTATTTAGTTTCCAATTGCTTTTTGGTCTTTTTCCTCCTGGCATTATATTGCCTGTGATTTTTATTGCATCATGATCTCAAAAACATGCATTTACTATTTCTCCCTTCCTGCATTTGATTTTGAAGTTTTTATCTCCTAGCACATGGTCAATTTTTGTAAAGTTCCATGAACTACTGAGAAAAAAGTATTGTTGTCTCCATTTAATTTCCTCCATAGATTTATCATACCTAACTTTTCTAACATTTTGCTTACCTTCTTAACTTCTTTCTTATTTATTTTGTGGTTTGATTTATCTAGTTCTGACAGAGGGAGGTTGAGATCCCCCACTATTATAGTTTTGCTGTCTATTTCTTCTTGCGTCTCTTTGAACTTTTCCTCTAGGAATTTCCATGCTATATCACTTGGTTGATACATGTTTAGTGTTGATATTGCTTCATTATCTATGGTACCCTTTAGTACAATATAGTTTCTTTGTCTCTTTTAATTAGATCTATCTTTGCTTTTACTTGATCTGAGATGAGGATTGCTACTTCCGCTTTTTTGTTCATCTGAAGCAAAATAGATTCTGCTCCAGCCCTTTACCTTCACTCTGTATATATTATTATGCTTTAAATGTGTTTCTTGTAAACAACATATTGTAGGATTCTGGCTTTTAATTCAGTCTTCTATCCATTTCTGCTTTATGGCAGAGTTCATTCCATCCACATTTACAGTTAAAATAACTAATTCTGTATTTCCTGCCATCTTATTTACCCTAGGTTTTGCTTTTCTCTTTCCTATCCTCCTTCCCTCCTCCCTAGTATTTTGCTTTTGATAACCACCTCCCTCAAACAGTACTTCCCCTATAGAGCCCTACCCCCTTTTTTTATAACTTTCCCCTAATTCTTCTGTTTTCCCTTCTATTAGTCTATCACTTTCTTTTCCTTCTTTCCCCCCAATCTCCCTATAAGATAAGACAAGTTTCTTTGTAATACCAAACGTCTGTTATTCTCTCAGAGCTAAATCTGATGAGGGTAAAATTCACACAATGCTCATCCCCTTCCCTTCATTCCCTCAATTATAATAGGTTTTCTTTGCCTCTACACGAGATGTAATTTCCCTTATTTTACCTCCTTTTCTCTTCTTCCACTGTTATCCCTTTTCTACCTCAAATTTCTTTTTCATATTATCATAATATCATAATAATCATAATATCATAATAAAATCAATCCTGATCTTTATCTGGGAAAAGCCCTTGTTACCTTTTTTTAAATTTTTTTTCTTGTTACCTTTTGACCAACCACAAGCAGTCATATTCATTCTGGAACTGCAACCCAGAACAGGGCATAAGTTATTAATAATCACCAACTGAACCCAGTGCCAGCAGTAAGTCCTGTGCAATCTCTTTCTGCTGAATTGTCCTATTTCCCTAGTGTTTGGGCTGAGAGCTCCCAAATTAGCTCATTGTTCAGATCTTAAAGTTCCAACATGATTTCTAGTGTGCTCATAAAATGTAAGGGAAGGTATGAAGTAGAAGATAGGAGACTTAAACTTTTTGTAACCTTTCAAGGTCAATATTTCTTTGAGTAACTGGAATAATCAATCTCCACCACTGAGGAGAATCATAGTCATATTCAATGTTCACAACTTTATGTAGGAAAACTACTTTATCTTCATTTTACAATGAGGGAAATGAGTCTGGGAAAAGTTTAATGGTATCGTTCAGAGTTACAAAGGCACTAAGTGTAGGAAGGAGAATCTGAATTCAGCAGGTCTTCCTGACTCCTCATCTAACCATTATGGAATTAGCTGCCCAAAATCTTGTGCAAGATGTAGGCCTAGGGGCCTTCCGTTTTGAGGCTTATTCATTACCATCTCTCCTCTCCTCCCTTCCCTTCCTTTCTTCTCCCATTTCCTACCCCATCTCTTCCCCTCCAGCTCTTTCCTCCCCTCTCTTTTTTCCTCCTCCCCTCCTTCCTGTGTTCTCCTCTCTTGTCATCTCTCTCTTCTCTGTGTGTCCCTGTCAGACATTCTCATTCCTCTCCCACAGGGCACAGGAAAGTTTCTTGCCCAATTGCTCCTGATGCCTTATTACCACTTCTCTTTATTGATTAGTTGTTTCCACTAGAGCATTCTTGTTAATGAATAGTAATTGGCAATGCTACCTTGTAGCTTGGGGAACATTTTTCTCCTTCTGAGATATCTTTGGCTCCCCCAAGTGTCACATCTTCTACAAGTGACTTGATAAACACAGCTCCCTGAAGGTCAGGGGACAGAAGGGTGCAGGTCCTCTCAGGGAATCAAGACTTTATAACTAGAGCAGTCTTTTCCTGCCCCACTCACCCACCCATTGATTGTGCCTGATATTCCTGCAGCTGAGACCAGCCAGGTGAGTTTCATTCTATGTCTCACCTCAAATGTAAGGATTATTTCTCAAAAAGGGAACTATTTTTTGGGAGAAGAAAGGAGACAGAACCTGGTACATAGGTGCTATGGGATGGGACAGGGATGTGATTCTATAGGAGATTGTGGAAAAACACAAAGGATTTTACTCCCAAATTTAAGAAAGACATAGTGTACCCTTTTCCTTCCTGAAGTCATGTTAGGGCTCCTCCTTTTATCTCTACCCAGAGCCCTGTGATGTTCTCTTTCTCACTTCTCCTCTTATAAAGTAAGACTTTACTTTTATATAGGACTGTTATACCTTATCTAAATTATTTCATTCTACAAATCTACAAACTTTGTACAATAGATTTCAAGTTGGAAAGGATCTAAGAATGTATTCATTCTTATTAATGTAATAATTATATAAGTGTATATGTAAATGTAATTTTTGACAGAGGAGGAAACTGAAATATAGCCTAGAGAGCTACACCACATACAATATTTTCCTTAAAATGAATGTCTATAAAATTATATAGAAAATTATACCTTCTCAGTATGCCATTAAAATCTTGTCTCAAATCTACTGAGTTCCCATGTGCATTTCTTCCAGAATAGGGGGTTGGTCAGGGGACTCCCTAAACAGCTCTGTGATATTGCAATTATTGCTGTAAGGGAATTTTTGATTAGGAATACATATGTATCTATGTATTCATGTATATATCTACATATATGTGTGTATAGCCAATGTCTACACACATATACATACACATATATATAAACCACTTTCTTTTGTTTAGTTATTTTTTAGTCAGCAAAAATCTGCCTTCTTATCCTTCTACCCAAGCACACTCACTTGAGTAAAAAAAAAATAAGTGCACTTAGGTAGAATTAATTAGTACATTGGCTATATGCAGAAAAGTATTGTTTTATTCTACACTCTGTCTTTCATCTCCCTGTCAGGAGGTGGGGAGCCAGTTTCATCACTAATCCTCTATGATCATGATTGGTCATTACATTAATAACAATTCCTAATTTTTTCAAAGTTATTTGGCTTTATTATATTGTCTCATTGCATAAATTATTCTCTCAGTTCAGTTCACCTCACACTGGGTCAGTTCATTCAACTCTATACTTATGAAGTTGTATCTAGAACTCTGCCCAGAAGGGAATGTTCAGGTAGGGGTAGTAAGACTAAGGGTCAATCTATAGCTCTGCCTCCCTAAACTTCAGAAAGACTCTTTAAGATAGTTTACAGTGATTGAGGGAGGCCAGCCACTGCCTCTGGAGCTCTATACCAGGGGCAATTGGAGTTGTGTAGCTTGCAGTGAAATCATGGTCATGAGAGCTAGAACCCAGACCATGGAACTCAGAACATAAGGGTTGTAATCAGACCAAATGCTCGTTTAGACTGCTTAGAGCTTACTGAAAGCATTCAGCTCCACAGATTGAGCCTCCTTGGCTATCTCATCATTCAGGATTCATAACCTACAAGAAAAGGATAATAAGCAATCCTGATTAAGGCCATACAAGTTCCTGATATCTCCTCCAGAACTTCATGGAGCCTGCTTCTAACAGAGAGCTATAATTTAGGAATTAAGTTTGGTAGAAAGATTAAACCAAAAAATACTGCCATGAAATAGAAATTTTAAAGTACCAAGAATGTTTACCAAATAAAATCAAAAGATGTGAATGATTTTAAAACATCCACAAATACTCATAAGAGAAAGGAGATCTTCAGGGAAAGAGTTGGAAAACAAATCATGATTTTAAAAGAAAAGATTGAGAAAAGAAATAATAGCTCAGAAAAAGATTTTAAAATACCCAATAATCAGAGTGGACATGCAGAATTTATGATTCCATAAAGCATTAAGTATTTAAACAAAGTCGAAAGATTGAAAAATGGAAGAAAATTTAAATCACCTTGTATTAAAAACATACATTACAAAGAGAGAAAAATTGAAAGTTACAATCAATAAAATACTTCACAAATATTATTTCAACAATTCTTAAAACTCTCAGATTTATTAGAATCAGATGACAAAGTGAAAATAAAAAATAATTTAGTTGTCACTTATCCTGAAGAAAGAAAAAAAAACCTTCCAGTAGAAAACTGGGAGTTAGAACTAAAATATGTCAATGAAAAAATTCTGAGAGATCCAGAAAGAGTTCAGGTACTGAGAATGCATGCACATAAAAACTATACAGGGTAGGTGGTTGATGGATAGAGCAATGGACACTGATCGTCTTGGTTGCCTAGGGAGCCAAATAGCTATACATGAGAACTTAATAGATATTAAGACTAGATATTTCTGATAGGCTGGGGAGATATTATGCTTTATTTTATAGACATTAACTTTTAGCATAATGTAATATGCAGTATATCATACCATCAAGCATTTATCTCTACCTCAGTTCACTTCTCTAGATGAGGTCTGAGTTTCTTCGTCAGTCAGGTGAGAATATTCAAATGAATTCACTCAGATATTTTCCAACTTGAAATGTATAGTTCTCTGTGATTTGGGTTTTTGAAAGTGAAATTAACTATAAAATATAAAGAACAGCACTATATAACAGTATAGTCTGACAGAATAGAAGGAGAAAGAGGAGGGGGAAAGGAGAGAGAGAGAGAGAGAAAGAAAGAATGTCAAAGGACTCTAGGCAAATATAGGAGAAGCCCTAACATGAATTCAAAGCAAGGAAAGGTGATGCCATAAATTTTTTAAGTACTATAATATCCTACTATGTGTGTGACCCTGGACAATTCAATTTACCTTTATTTGCTTTAGTTTCCTCCTCTGGAAAATGAGGATAATAATAGCACCTACCACACAAGGTTGTTGTGACATCAAATAAGATAATAAATTGCAATGGGTTTAACACAATTCCTGGCATTTAGAAAGTGCTATATAGATGGCAGTGAAAATGATGATGATGATGGTGGAATAGAAGGCTTGAAACAAAATATTACAAAAGTAATTACCTCTGCAAAAGCGTAGCTACAACAATAATGTTGTTGTTGTTCAGTCAGTCAGTTGTTTCTTACTCTTTGTTACCCCATTATCCAGAGAATGCCAGTCCTTCTATTCTCCACTATCTCCCAAAATCTGTATATGTTTATGCTTGTTGCTTCCATGACGCTATCTGTTCATCTCATCCTTTGCAATCTGTTGTTCTTTTTGCTTTCAATCTTTCCCAATATCAGGGCCTTTTCCAATCAGTCTTGTCTTCTCAATATGTGATTTAAGCTATTTAAGCTTCACCTTCAATATTTGCACTCTATTGAACAATATGAATTAATTTCTCTAAGCAGCGACAGATTTGATGTCCTTGTTATTCAAGGGAATCTCAAAAGTCTTTTCCAAGACCACAATTCAAAAACATCAGTTCGGTTGCATTCTGATTTCCTTTTAGTATAAGTCTTACAACCATATAGTACTACTGAGGGGAAAAAAAGAACTATATAGCTTCTATAATTTACTTATTTTTTGCTGAGGCAATTGGGGTTAAGTGACTTGCCCAGGGTCACACAGCTAGGGAGTGTTAAGTGTCTGAGGCCACATTCGAACTCAGGTCCTTCTGACTTCACTAGATAGTGCTGGTGGTCTATCTATTGCACTACCTAGATGCCCCTAAAACTATAGCTTTGATTATATTTTGCCAGCAAGATGATATCTCTGCTTTTCAGTTTGCTGTCCATATTTACCATAGCTTTCTCCAGGAATGAAGCATCTTTGAATTGCACAGCTGCAGTGATCTTTAAGTCCAAGAAATTAAATCTGACACTGCTTCCATTTCTTCTCCCTTTATTTGTCACTAAGTGAGGGGGCCAGTTGCCAAGATTTTACCTTTTGATGTTAAGCTTGAAGCCAGTTTTTACACTCTCTCCTTTCACCCTTACCAAGAGATTTCTTAATCTTTCTTCACTTTTTAGCATCAGAGTGGGATCCTCAGTGTATCTGTTGATATTTCTCTTGGCAATCTTAATTCTGGCTTTTGATTCATACAGCCTGAGATTTTGCATGAATATAAATTAATTAAATATGGTAATAACATATAACTTTGCTGCACTCCTCTGACACTCTTAACCCAACCAGTTGTTCTTGGTTCTAACTTGCTTTTTATCCCAGATATAGATTCCTTAGGAAACAAGAAACTTTTGCTACTTTCATCTCTGATCCATGCAAAGACTTTAATGTAGTCAATACAACAAAAGTATCGATATTTTCTGAACTCTCTTCCTTTCTTATAATTCAGCAAATGTTGGCCCTTTAGTTTCTAGCTCTTCTGCTTCATAGAAAACGAGCCAGCTCTTGTAATTCTCAGTTCACATATTCCTGAAGCCTGGCTTGTAGCTTAAGCAGAGTGTGTGAAATGAGAACAAATGATCAGTAATCTGAAGAGTCTTTGACATTGCCCTACTTTGGCTTTGGGATGTAATTTAGTCTTTTCCAATCCAATGGCCCCTGTTGAGTTTTCCAAATGTGCTGACACATTGAGTGCAACACTTGAAGAACTGCAACTTGTAGAATTTTAAGGGGATCAGCTGGAATTTTATCCCCTTTGTTAGCCGTATTGTTAGCAATGCTTCCTAAGGTTCACTTGACTTCACTCTTCAGTCTGTATAGCTCTACATTAGCAAGCATTCTGATTATTTGTGACTTTAAGATCTTTCTATTCTTATCACCTCCTGTTAATCTCTTCTACTTCTGTTAAGTATCTACCATTTTGTTTTTTATCATGCCCATTTTTTGCATGAAACATTTTCTTAACAGCTCCATTTTCTTGAAAAGTTCTTGCCCTTCCAATTCTATTCTTTCCTTCTATTTCTGTGCATTGCTCATTTAAGAAAATATTCTTATAGCTCTTTGCTACTCTTTAGCACTATGCATTCAGGTGGATATATCTTTTTCTTTCTTTTACTTTGCACTTTCTTTCTTTCCTCAGCTATTTGTAAAGCCTCATCAGATAGCCATTTCACTTTCTTGTTCTTCTTTTTCTCTGGAATATTTTTGGATACTACTTCCTGTTTGATATTGTGAACTTCTTCCCAGAGTTCTTTAAGTCCTCCAACTGTCAGCTCAAATCCCTTAAACTTTTAGGTATTTAGGTCCTCCCTATAGGATCTGATGGTTTTTTCTTCCTTCTTCAATTTAAGTTTGAGTTTTGCAATAAGAAGTTTAGGATCTGAATCACAGATTCACATCTTGTTTAAACTGACTAGATTGAGCTTTCCCATCTTTGCTTGCAAAATATATAATTCAGCTGATTTGGGCATGGTGAGCCCTATGTTGTAGAGATGCCTTTTTGCTTGTTGAGTTTGCCCTGACCAATGAGTTATGTTGACAAAACTCTATTAGTCTCTACTCTCCATTTGGTAATCCAGGGACAAACTTGCCTGTTATTCCAATGATCTTTCAAGTTCCTATGTTAGCATTTCAATGCAGCCATGATGAAGGCAGAGTGTCTTTTTGGCATTATTTGTGGAAGACCTTGTATGTCTCCATAGAACTGAGCAACTTTGGCCTCTTTAGAATCAATCACTGTAGTGTGGACTTGTATTACTGTGATGTTGAATGGTTTCTTGGATTGAAATATAATTCTGTTATTTTTTTGAGATTATACCCTAGTATTGCTTTTCTCAGTCTTTTATTGACTATGAGGGCTATTCCATTTCTTCTAATGAATCCTTGCCCACATCTATAAAGATTACTTGAAATAAATTTGCCCATTCTTATCCACTTAAATTTACTCTCACCCACGATTACATCTGTTTAATATTTCTAACTCCTTTTTGGCCACATCCAGCTGATCTTTGTACACACATCTTATCTCCTAGGTTTCTATGTAGTACTGGTTTTTACAACATCGGGCTTTCCTTTTGCCCCAGATACATTCACAGCTGAGATTCTTTTTTGAATTTCCTTAGTTGCTTCATTAGTTCTGGAGCTACTTGTAATTGTTTTCTTCTCTTTCCTGGGAGTGTGTTGGACAACTTCCAACATGAGGAGCTCATCTTCTGATGTTGTATGTTTTATTATTTATTTATTTATTTATTTTGCTGAGGCAATTGGGCTAAGTGACTTGCCCAGGGTCACACAACTAGGATGTATTAAGTGTCTGAGACCAGATATGAACTCAGGTTTTCCTAACTTCAGGGCTGATGCTTTATCCACTGCACCATCTAGCTGCCCCTGTTTTATCATTTTAATGCTGTCCTTTGGGTTTTCCTGGCAAATATACTGAACTGGTTTCTTATTTCTTTTCCAGTAGATCATTTTTTGCCAGAATAGTTCATATTGTCCTTGAGCTAAGCAAGCCCCTCTGCCATGACAAGGGAATGATCCAGTAGGAAATAATAATGATAATAGCACTTGCTATTTTCATAATACGTACTGTGTGCCAGATGTTCTGCATTAATTGTCTCATTTGATTCTCACAATAGCCTTGGGAGATGGATGCTATTATTTCCCCCATTTTCAAAACAAAGAAACTGAGGCAAATGGAGGTTGACTGACTTGTCCAGAATCACACAACTAGGAAATATTAAAGCTCAGGTTTGAATTCAGGTCTTATTAAAGATCCAATGATCTATTTTCCATGCCACCTAGCTACATCAGTATAATAAAATGGAGGTGGGAAATGAAAATTTAATTTAAATAATCATTGCAGCTTGGAAAAAGAGGAGACCTAAGTATTAATAGTTCATTCATATCTGTTAATAACTACTATGTGTGAAGCACTCTTGGTTGGTTGTTGTCCTTTGTTCTTGAAGATGACCAAAATGATGTCCCCATGTTAGAGTTGAGTTACAGTTTATCTGATTGTGGATGAGTAGACCAATACAAGCTCTCAATGCTCCCTGGGAACATGGGGGGGGGGAGCTTCTCTAAATTTGCATATCCCATGTTTCTTCTAAGCTGATTCAATTCTGCTTTGCTCATGAAGTATGGGACCTCCTCTGGTGAGGGCACATGATGCTTGGAAGTCCTGTGTCTCCCATGTCATATAATCAATTCTAAAGTTCTTAAGCATTGTACTGAACACAAATGGTCTACATCTACTAAACATTTCCTTAACTGGTTGGTCTAAGCAGGAATTCATACATCTCTAAGTGTCTCCAGGGTGAGAAGGCTAATGCTGAGTAGGAGCCAGAGAATTAGGAATGGAGCTTGGAGAGAAGAATACACCATTGAGACCAAGAGAAAGAATGGATCTCAGAGACTCAATGAGACAATCTATGTACTAAATGAAATTCATGGATTCAGAACACCTTATAAATTATCTGGTTCTGTTATTCAGGCAGGAAACATTTATTAACTGCCTAGTGCAAGACACTGTGCTAATTTCCAGAGATAGAAAAAGGTGAACTTAAAGAGGTCAGTACTTTAAAAACATTTACAATCTAATGGGATAAACAATGAAAAAATACATAAAAATAAGTTATATAAAGAATAAGTAGGAAATAATAGAAAGAAAGCACTAGAATTAATAGGTGTGGAAGTTAAGGATTCCTTAGAAGATTTGATTTTAGTTGGGACTTAAAAGCAGCCAAGAAACAAGTAGCTAGACATGAGAAGGGATAATCTGAAACCTAGAGATGGATTGATTGTCTTGATCACACAGTTGCAAGAACAGTGTAACTGGAACAAATAATACAAGTCAAGAAAGAAGATATAAGAAGACTGGAAAGGTAGGAGAGGGCTATGTCAACAAGGCCTTTAGATATCAAATAAAGGATATTGCATTTGATTATGATTGTCAGAGAGAGCCACAAGAGTTTATTAAATGGAGCTGACATGATCAGTCCTGAACTTTAGAAAAATCTGAGTGGAGGATAGATTGGATGTGAGGCAGGTAGATCCACCAGCAGGCTATTGCATTAATCAAGGTATGAGGTGATGAGGGCATGGACTTGACTGGTTATAGTGTAAGAGATAAGGGAATGGTATAAGACATTCTGTAATTCAACAAGTCATGGCAATAGCGAGGATATGGGAGTGGGTAAGAGAGAGTAGGAAGTGAAGAATGACACCTAGGTTGTGATAAACTAGGAGGTTTGGGTTGCTCTTCACAATAATAGAGAAGATAAAAGGGGGAGGGACTTTAGGGGAAAGATAGTAAGTTCTGTTCTGCACATATTGAATTTAAGAAATTTAATAGACATCAAAGTTGGCAAGTCTGAAAAAAAGTTGAAGGTGCAAGATTGGCTGTTAGCAGAGGGATTGGAGTAAGATGTCTATCTGAGAATCATCAATATAGAAATAAAAATTAAAACAATGGGAGCTGAGGAAATCACCAAGTGAAGCCATATAGTAAGAAAAGAGGAGAGCCCAGGGCAGAACCATGAAGGGCATATTTTCAAAGCAAAGGAGACTGAGAAGGAACTGAGAAAGAAGCAGAGGGAGATCCAGGAGAGACTGTTGTCCCAGGGGATCAACAGTGATCCAAAAAGAATGAGCATTGAAAAAAGTCATTGGATTTGGCAACTAAGAAATCACTGGTAGTTTTGGAGAGAGCAGATTCAGTGGAATAATTGAGAAAAGAAACCAGATTATAAGGGGTTCAGAAGAGAATAAAAGAAGAGAAAGTGAAGGCATCCAAGCTTAAGTATAACCTGTATTTACAGGTAGACAGTCTTTTCAAGTTTATCTACAAAAGACAGAAGAGATAAAGAACAATAGTTAGCAAAAATTGAAGGATAAACTGAATATTGTGTTTTATTTTTCAGAATGGTGAAATCATGGACATGTGTTGGCTGTAGAGAATGATCAAGTAGAAAGGGAGAGATTAGAAAATAAGGGAAAGCATAAATGAAAAAGAAGGAAACTTGTAGGGGACAGGATCAAATGGGTTGCTTGTGCAAGGAAGAAAGAGAAATAAGAGAAGGGTGGAATCAGTAGGATTAATCAAGAATAAAAATAAAGTTTGAGCCAGAAGGGTGAATTGTGATAGGTAGATTCAAAGGAAAGCAGAAAAGATAAATTAAAAATTGTGTATGGGAGAGGGGTAGAAAAGAAGATTCAGGGTGAAAATGGAGATTGAATCTAGGATAGAGAACTAATGCTGAGGTCATTTCTTCTATGGAACACTCCTTCCCCTTCTTCATTGTAAAGTGGCCCTTCCAGAAGAAAAAAAAAGGTGGAAAGTATGTTAGAGAAGATGGAAGGAAACACAATTAACAATTGTAAGCACGCATGTGAAAAGGAAAACACATAAAACTGGAAGAGCAGGGGAGCATGATTAAAAAACAAGCCAGGAATAGATTACTGGAAACAGATTTATAATATGGAATTGTAACCCATGTATCAAAGCCCATTGGTATGGGATTCTCTCCTCTTTGGTGAAGACTAACTCCCCCCTGCCCTTTAACCCTTCTCCAACACCTGTTAGAAGCAAACTAGGAAAAGAATAAGGATGGTTGTCACATGACCTTTCATCAAAGTGGAGATCCAAAGAAGAGCCTACCAGTAGGAGAAGACGATCATAGTGGTGGAGGGAATTTCCAGAATTTGAAGAGGCCATGAGAGTTAAGTGAACTTCCAGGGTAATAAGCCTTCTGAGACAAGATGGGGAAATCCAGAGAGTGAGAATAATGGTAAAAATAAGACTGAAGGATGGCTAGACTAAGTCTTCCTCAAAATGCAAACTACATGAACAACTCAACAATGGGATATGGGGGCTCCACAATTGCAAACTGCTAGGAAAGCTTGCAAAGGAAACATAGAAAGCCATTTGGATGTGAGTGGAGATTACATGAAGGAAAGCTATGAAGTCATATGGGAAAGAGAATTGGAGATGTATTGTAGAGATTTGCAGGAGCCAAAGAGAGATGTCTGCATTTTGTTGCTTAAGAAATAAAAGATATTGAACATTCTTTGAACAGCAAAGCAATGTAGGGAAATAAGTGCACTAATGATATCAATGTACAGTTTCCATGGAAGAATTGGGCAGGCAAAAGACTTGACAAAGGAGTTTAATTTCAATATATGTCAATGCTTATTCTCATTAAGAAAGAGAAGTGATAGATTTAGGATGCAAAATGCGAAATGCATTTTTGGATGCAGTGAATGAGGAAATTTGTTTTGTTTGACTGTGTATTTAATGCAAGGAATGACTTAATGTTTTCAGTGGAATTAAATTGGGAGGGGGAGAGAAAAATTAAATTGTTTAAAAAGTTTTTTTTTCAATATTCTCTGTGAAATTCATGAAGCTTTGAACCAGGCTAAGGTAAGGAAGAGTGAGGTGAATGCCAACTGTTAGTAAGGTCTTCTGATAGATGTTACAGAAGGAAAGCCTTTGTAGTGAAAAGAGTCACCAACAATTGAGTATGTATATCCTAGGTTATTCACAGGGGAAAAACACATTCAAATTTGCACATATCTATAGCGACCTCTAGAATTGTTCGAGATCAGAAGCCCTCTCTGCTTGCTGATTCTATAGAGAAGATTAAATAAAGTAGATGTCTCTGAAATGATTGCATCTCCTATATTTTGGCAAAAGTTTAGTCTATGCATATTTATCCATTTTTTTTATTTCATTAAAATCCTTGAGGACCAGTAAAGTCTCACTTATGTCTTTCTTTCACCAGTGCTTAACTAAGTCTCTGATATATAGTTAGGTACTTAACAAATGTTTGTTAATGATTTCATCAATATTGATTGATTTCCAATGCTAGTATGAAAAAAATAGTTTCAGATTAAGAATGAATAATGAGAAATGTATTTGGGGGCATAGCAAGTATAGACATTTGTTTACTTGACTACATGTTTGGTAAAAATTATTTTTAACAGTGCAGGGAAATTTTTTTAATTTAAATTAAAAAAAAAAACTATCTCAGTATCCTGTATGAAATACCATGAAGTACTAAACTAAAAGTTTGGGACAGCAAGGATGTGAGAGTGTTAGTTCTCTTTTTCTCTCTTTCATCTTTCTTATTTATGTCTAAAGAAATATATACATATAATCAGGATATTTTCATGTATACATAAACATATATGGTAATAATTGATCTATTAAACCATGAAATATTTAGCATATATTGACTGCACTATTTTAGTGTCTTCTAATAGCTGCTGCAGAAGGAAAACTTATGCAATAGAAATAGTCCTTAGACTATAAGTTTATATTCTATCGCATTCATAGGAAAGAAAATCTAAACATAGACACATAAAGTAATTCTGCCAATTTTAAACACTGGAAATCCATTTAGTTTGACCTTATATAGAAGACTAGCAAAAGTGAATCTCTTTGAGCACATCCAGCTGTTTACCCAGTGCCAATTTCTTCTATGAATCCCTTTTTTATTTATGTTTGTCCTTTCATTGGCTTTCTTAAGGGCAGTGAAAATTTCACTTATTTTTTTGCATGCTCAGTACTTAGCTCAATCCTCGCATCATAAATGGCACTTACTAAATGCTTATTACTTGATTTTTAATATCGTTTCATACCCAAACAACAAATAGTAAATAGCTATTTTAGAAAATTGACTAAACCATATTTGAGGGGTTGAACTGGCTGACCTTGACTACACAATTCTTCTTATTCTCCTTAATCAGACATAAAGAGCCCTCTTTTTTATGAAAAATACAGGTTTTGGGATAATTATTTGAATTTTTGTAATCTGTAACTTGAACTAGAAAATTTTAAAGGAGCCCCACACTTTAAGACAACTGTTTTTCATAGACTTATGGAACAGAGAATAATACAAGAATTGTTGTGTAAAAAAATGAGAGATATTAAGTCCACTCTTTTTCAGACCACAATGGAATAAAATTATATTCAGTAAAAGACCATGGAAACATAGATTAAAAATAACTTGGCAGTTAAATAATCCAATCCCAAAGAATGAGTGGCTAGGAAAGCAAACCGTAGAAAAAATAAATAATTTCATGAGAGAGAATTACAACAATGAAATAACAGCAAATTTTGGAATGCAGCCAAAGAAGTACAATGTGGAAAATGTAGATCTTTCAATGTTCACAGCAATAAAATAGAGAAACAACAAATCAGTGAATTTGGCAGGCAACTAAAAAAAACTGGAAAATGAAAACCTTAAAAAAAATCCATAATTTTGTACCAGTTTTGAAATCTTGAAAAATAGAAGAGAGATTAATAAAACCAAATGTATAAAAAACCCAGATAAACCCCTGGTTAATTTGATTTAGGGGGGAAAGGCAAAAACCAAATTATGAGTATCAAAAATGAAAAGGGTGAATTTACCACTAATGAAAATAAAATTAAAGAACTTATTTGGAGCTATTTTGACAATATTTGAGCTATTTGGAGCTATTTTTCAATTATTTGCCAGTAAATCTGACAGTCTAGACTAAATGAATATTTACAAAAATATAAATTGCCCAGATCAACACAAGAGAAAATAGAATACTTGAGCAATTCTATCTTAGAAAAACAAATTTAATAAACTATCAGAGTTCCCTAAGGAAAAAACTCCCAGGGACAGATGGATTCATAAGTGAATCCTACTAAATATTTAAAGAACAATGAATTCCAATACTATGTAAAGTATTTGGAAAAATACTCAGAGAAAGAGTCCTGCTAAATTCTTCTTAGGACACAAATATAATGCTGATAAATGAACCAGAAACATAAAAATTGAGAAAGAAAATTGTAGAGCAATTACCCCAATGAATATTGATGCAAATTTTTAAATAAAATACTAGCAAGAAGATTACAGAAATATATCACAAAGATCATACGTTATTACTAGATGAAATTATAATAGGAATTCAGACCTGATTCAGTATTAAGGAAACTCTCAACATAATTAAGCACATCAATAACACATCTAACAAAAAGAATATAATTATCTGAATAGATATGGGAAAAGCCTTTGACAAAATACAACATTTCATTCTTTTTTTTAAAATTAAAGCTTTTTATTTGTATAACATATGTATGGGTAGTTCCCCAGTATTGATCTTTACAAAGTTTTCCATTACAAATTTTACCCCCAGTCCCCTCCCCTCCCCTAGATGGCAAGAAGTCCACTACAACAACATTCATTCTTATTAAAATCCCTAAAAAGTGTAGGAATTAATGGGGCTTTCCTTAAAATTATAAGCAAACTCTATCTAAAAATTACCAGCAAGCATTTTCTATAATGGGAATGAGTTAGAAGCTTTTCCAGTAAGAATAGGGATGAAGCAAGGATACTCATTATTACCATTGTTATTAAGTATTGTTCAGTAAATGGTAGCTATCAAAGAGAACAAATAGATGTGGAAGGAATTAGAATAGGCAATGAGAAAATTCTCACTTTATGAGATGATGTGCTTAGAGAATCTTAGGGAATTAAATTAAAAAAAAAAACTAGTTGAAATCATTTAACCTTAGCTAACTTGAATGATATAAAATAAACCCACAAAAATAATCAGCATTTCTATATATTACCAACAAAACTCAGAAGCAAAATATAGAAAAAGAAATTCTATTTAAAATAAATACAGACAATTTAAAATACCTAGGAATCAGCCTACCAAGACAAACCCAGGAATTCTATAAACACAATTATGAAACACTTTCATACAAAGAAAGTCAAATTTAAACAATTGAAGAAATATTGATTACTCATGGGTAGGCTGAACCAATGTAATAAAAAAGAAATTATTTTATAGAGATAAAAATAATAACAAAATTCACCTGGATAACAAAAGATCAAGAATATCAAAAGAATCAATTTTAAAAAATGTGAAGGAAGATGGCTTAGCAGTACTAACTAGATTTCAAACTATATTATGAGGTGGTGATCATCAAATCAGTTGAACTGAATATGAAAAAAATGGTTACTGATAATTGGTGAAAGGATGAAATTGAAATTATTTCTAGTCATATGAAAAGGTGCTTTAAATCACTACTGATCAGAGAAATGCAAAATAAGACAACTCGGGCACCACTACACACCTGTCAGATTGGCTAAAATTACAGGAAAAGATGATGAATGTTGGAAGGGACATGGGAAAACTAGGACAATAATACATTGTTGGTGGAGTTGAAAACTGGTCCAACCATTCTGGAGAGCAATTTGGAACTATGCCCAAAGGACTACCAAACTATGTATACCCTTTGATTCAGCAGTGTCTCTACTGGGCTTATACCCCAAAGAGAACTTAAAGGAAGGAAAGGGACCCACATGTGCAAAGTTTGTAGCAGCTCTTTTTGTAGTGGCAAGGAAGGGGAGAATGAGGGGAGAATGAGTGGATGCCCATCAGGTGGAGAATGGCTGGATGAGTTTTGGTATATGAATGCTATAAAATATTATTGTTCTGTGAGAAATGATCAGCAGGATAATTTTAGTGAAACCTAGCGAGACTTATATGAATTGATGCTGAGTGAAATGAGCAGAACCAGGGGATCATTGTACATGGCAACAACAAGATTATATAATGATTAATTCTGATGGATATGGCTCTTTTCAACAATGAGATGATTCAAAATAGTTCCAATGATCTTGTGATGAAGAGATTTATCTGCACCCAGAAAGGGAACTGTGGAACTGAGTGTTAATCACAAGGTAGCATTATCATACTTTTTGTTGTGCTTACATTTTATTTTCTTTCTCATTTTTTTCCTTTTTGATCTTGTTTTTCTTATGCAGCAAGATAATTGTATAAATTATATGCATATGTTGAATTTAACATATTATTACTATGTTTAAAAAAAGAAAAAGAATGGTGAATCAGTGAAATAGATTAGGTGGACAATTTTTGTAGTGGTTCATTCCGTTGTATCTCATTCTTCATGACCTCATGGACTTTCCATGGGATTTTCTTGGAAAAGATATTGGAGTGGTTTGCTGTTTCCTTCTCCAGTGTGTCCATATTTTACAGATGAGAAACTGAGACAAATAGGGGTGAAAAGGTTTTCCCTGGGTCACACAGCTAGTATATGTCTGAGGCCAGATTTGAATTCACTTTTTCCTAATAGCAAGCCTAATATCCTATCTCCTCTACTAAGTAGCTGCCCAAGACATAGTGGTAGTAGATACTACTGTAGTATATATCATATATACAGACACATGATAGTAAATGACAATAGTAGTATTATGATATTTAACAAAATCAAAGATGCAACATTGTAAAGCAAAAAATATCACTATTTGAAAACAATTTCTGAGAAAATTTATAGAGAAATTTGGAAGAATCAAGATATAAGGCAACACTCCACACCTGATATCAAAATAGGGTCAAAATGTGTATGTGATTTAGATATAAAGAGTGCTATCATCAACAAATTAACATGGAATATTATACCTATCATATTTATGAATAAAAGAAGAATTAATAACTAAACAAGAGATAGAAAGCGTTACTGGATGTAAAAATTTGATTATATAAAATTTAAAAGTTTTACCCAAACAAAATGAATGCAGCCAAAATTAGAAAAGCATCAGGAAACTGCCATTTTTATAGCCAGTCTTTCAGATAATGGCGTCTTTTCTCAAATGTATAAAGAACTGACTGAAATATATAGGAACACAAGTCAATCTTCTATTGTTGAATGTTCAAAGAATATGAACAGGCAGTTTTCAGCAGAAGAAATCCAAGGTACAACTTCTTTGGGGAGAAATGTTCTAAATTAGTACTGATTAGATGAATACAAATTAAAACAACTCTGAAATACCACCTATTATACTGGCCTACATGACAGAAGAAAATGACAAATGTTGGGTCACATACAGAAAACAGGGACACTTGTGCAGTGTTGGTGGAGTTGTAAACTGATCCAACCATTCTAGAGAGTGATTTGGGATTATTCTAGGTGGCTATAATTCTGTGCATCATGCCCTTTTCCCAGCATACAAATACTATGTCTATATCCCAAAATATTTATAGCAGCCCCTTTTGTGGTGGCAAAGAACTGGAAATTGGTTAGATATTAGTAAATTGGGGAATGTCTGAATGTTGTGTAGTGGTTGGTTGGTTGTTGTCCTTGGGTCTCAAAGATCAAATGAAATCACTATGTTAGATTTGGGTTATACCATATCCAACTATGGTTGATTGGATCAATATGAGCTCAGAAGGTTCTGCCACAGGTTTCTCTAACTTTGCACAACTTGCATTTCTTCTGAATTAATTCAATTCTGCTTTGTTCACAGAGTACAGTACTTTCTCTGATGAGGGCAAACCATACTGGGTGGTCCTGAATCAGTGTCTCTCATGCCATAAATCAATTCAAAAGCTTTTACAAGAGATGATGATGGAATACTCTTGCTGTATTGTTTTAGAAAACCCCGAGAAGACTTAAATAACTAATACAAGGTATACTGAGCAGAACCAGAATACTGTCCCCACTTGCAGCAATGTTGTGTGATGGTTAATTGTAAATGGCTTAGCTCTTCTAACTAGAAAATGATCCAAAAATAATTTCAAAGGTCTAATAATGAAAAATGCTATCTGTGTGTTTAGAGAAAGAACTGACAGAGTCTGGGTGCACATTGCTGCATTCTTTTAAAAACTTATCTTTATTATTTTTGGTCTTGTTTGAATTTTCTTTTGCAGAATGACACAGGAAGTGTTTTCTACTTCCATATGTATAATTCATATAAAATTGCTTGCCTTTTCTTTGGGAAAATAGGGAGAGAGAGAATTTGGAATTCAAATTTTTAAAAATAAATATTAAATTTTGGTTTACATGTAATTGAAAAACAATTTAAGGTAAAAAAATTTTTAAAAAAAGAATGAAAGAGATATCAGTAGGGATTAGTAGATATCAGATGGGATTGAAGTGACCATTGTTCACAAATATCATCAATTTGTGTTTTCCTCTAGGTCTATCTAATCCTGATGCCAATTTTCCCTTCCAAAACACCAAGGACATGGCTCCTAATGACATCATCCTAAGTATTATCTTATTTTCCCAAACGGGAATTGGAATTATGGGAAATTCCTTGATTATTAGTCTCTTCATCATCGTGTTCCTCAGTGGACATAAGCTTAGACCCATAGACACTATTCTCACACAGCTTGCTTTAGCCAACTTTTTGGCACTTCTCTGCAAGGGCGTCCCTCAGACAATGGTAGCCATGGGAATGAAGAATTTCCTGGATATCATTGGCTGTAAAATTTCCCTCTACCTTCACAGAGTTGCTCGATGCCTTTCTGTCACCCTAACCTGCCTCTTGAGTGGCTTTCAGGCCATCATCATCAGCTCTAGCAACTCAAAGTCAGTGGATCTTAAAGCCAGGGTGCCAAAGTATATTATTCCCTCCAGTCTCTTATGCTGGACTTTTCACCTGCTTCTAAATGTCTTTATTCTTATCACAGTGGTTGAACCAAAGCAGACCAAAAACAACACAGAAATACAGCATTATGGATATTGTTCTTACTCAGTTCCTTCTGGATTTTATGCTCCTCTTGCTGCTTTCATTCTCTCATTTCCTGATGCTGTATATGTGGGATTTATGCTCTTTTCTAGTGGCTACATGGTGCTTCTGCTCTACAAGCATCACAAGCAAGTTGAGCAAATTCACATTACCTGCATCTCTACCCGAGCCTCCCCTGAAATCAAAGCTACCAAAACTATCCTAATTCTAGTGAGTACCTTTGTGTCTTTTTATTCACTGGATTGTTTCTTGACAGCCCATATGTCTGTTGCAAAGCTCTCTCCAGGACTGATAAATATGTCTGCCTTCCTGGCTTCATGTTTCCCAACTATTAGTCCTTATATATTGATTTGCAGTGACTCACAAGTTCAAAAATACTTTTCTGCATTTTAGGGGAGAAAAAGCTCCTATCTTAATATTATTAACAGGTTAATATCCTCTGCCACTTTTCAATTGTGTGACCCTAGAAAAATCACCTAACCCTGTTTTTCTCAGCTCCTCATGAGTAAAATTTCTTGGAAAAGAAAATGACAAATCATGTCACTATTTTTGCCAAGAAAACTGAAGTGGAGTCACATGGATGGAAATGAACAATATCTTCATCTGTCTCTCATAGGCGACCAGAGGGAATCTCCAGCCACAGGCAGGGAATTCTGAAAATAAATGAAACCTGAATCTGCTCCTTAGTTATTAGGGTATTCTCATTTTTTTTGTTTTTTTTTTAAATCAGATATAGCTTTGGGATGTATAATTAGGGAGTTACCATAGACTGCTTGTTTTTTTGGACCATTATCCTTTGTAACATTTGGGGCTTATAAGAATATTAGAATTTGAGATTCACAGTAATCAGGGAAAGATATAAAGTAGCTATATTTCTAGCAATATTAATAATTGCCCTTTGCATTATAGCCCAAAATGGAAAATAATTGAGCATCATCCTTTTGGGGAAGGATTAAATATAATGAGGTATGATATTTTAATGGAATTTTATTGTGCAGTAACAAATTATCAGTGAATAATTTCTGAGAACCCTGGCAGAGCTTCTGTATAATGACACCGAGGGCAGTAAGTAGAAGTAGAAGAACAATGTATATAATGATATCAATATTATCGAGAAAACTACTTTGACTTTAGGAATCTGATTAGTGTACTAAGAGTCCAGAAGCTTGAAGATGAAAATCTCTGGCCTTTGCTTTCAGAGAGGTGACAAATTTAAAATGCGAACATGTGAGAGGGTTAGAATGATGGATGGGATGGAATCTTAGCTGCTGCCCTGCCCCAGCCCCATGGTCTTCACTAAAACCCAAGAAATTTTTCACATGCACATCCCATCTGAAATATATCCACTTACAGAAAATTTCCCCACACCCATCTTACCTGAGATAGTCCAAATGTATCTGAAATTGGTCAATTTTCCTGTTTTGCCCAATTCTTCTGTCCTTTCTTACTCTCCCGTCTCTATATGAAACCTTGCCTTACTTTGCTGGGCTCCCTCCTTCCCTGAAGAAAAGCCCAGTGGGTGCATTACTCCCAAATAAATGTTCTTGCTTGGTTGGAGACAGTCTGAGCCTGGATTCTTTCAAAGAAAACACCATAACACAGCTCCAATGTGGACCCTTTGTAATTCAAAGTAAACTCACTCCCTTCACAGCTGGAATTCCTAGCATTCTGCTGAAAAAGGCTAGGGGAAACTTTCTGGACTCTAGCGCTCAACAAGTTCTCTCCAGATGGAGGACTCTCTATTTAAGAATATTGTGTCTCTCAGGGCCCTTTGTAGAGATGAGTGGCTTAAGGGTGAGTCTGGTTTTCCTGTGCTTGCAGCACACACCCTAGGACTTGCTGCTAGGCTGCTTTTTTCAGAATTTGAAAAAAAATGGGAAAAAAATAAGGTGATATCTTAAATTCTTCTGCAATATTGTATAATTTCAATAGAACTTAGAGGACCAAAAAAGTGGCTATTGTCGGGGTCCCTTAATTATAGCAACATTCTACAACTTAATCTTTTTTGTCACCAAACAGGAAATTATATTCAGGCCTTCCTGGCTCTTTCACAAAACGCTATTCTATTTCATCAATACAGGATGCTTCTGGTAAAAATTAAACAAAAAAAGAGGAAAGAAAAGAACCAAACCTTTTAAAAGACCCTTTCCTATCTGCTTCTGGAGCTGCAGAGGCTCTATCCTTTACCCCTGGAAACAGTTCTCATCAAAAAGTCCATTCCTTCCTACCAAATGTCCCTTCTTACCCCTCAGCCACAGCCCCTACTCTTATACTTCCAGGGCCTCTATAAGGAGGAAAAATCCACCTTCCTTCCCTGCTCCAACTTTGCAAATCAAATGTTGCTCCCTTGAAACTTTTCCCATTGAGAGAGGTGGCAAATGGTCAAGGGAAAACTAGGAGAGGCCGTGGCTCCTTCTCTATGTCAGATCTCTCCCAAATGAAAGAAAAATTTGGCTATTATTCAGAGGATCCCAAAATTTATTGAGGGATTTAAAGTTATATCCCTCTATTTTGATCTCACATGGGGAGATATCAATATCATTATTTTCTCTTATTGCACAATATAAGAGAAAAAGCAAACTTGAGGCTTTGATCAGAAATTTAGAAATGATATGGCAGAGACTACCCAAAAAGGCAATACCCACCAGGGGCAATAGGAGTCCCAGTGTGTGATCCTGGCTGGGATTTTTTAGTCCTGCATGGGAAAAGAGAGACTATATGCTGATCTGCCTTTCTGACATCATGAAAATGGGTTTTAAGAAACAAGTAAACTATGAGAGCCTTAAAGAGATTATTCAGAAATCCAAGAATAATCTCACCCACTTTCAGGTTAACTGAAGCACTCAAGAAATGCACCAACTTGGATGTCATTTTCCTGAAAGGGGTTGTGATTCTTACCATGCATTTTATTGGTCAATCCACCCTAGATATTGAGAGGAAACTATGAAATTAGCCATGGGTCCCCAGATCCCGGGCCAAGATCTTAAAGATGGCTTTTGAGGCATTTAACAATAAGGACTGAGGTCCTGAAGAGGAAAAGGACTGCAGGGGTTGGACATGGAACAGAGAATAGGCTTAAATTTTAGCTGCATCACATCCAGCGCCTCTAAAGGCCCTACTTATGAAAATTGCAGTGAGGATTTATGCTTCCAGTGTCAAAAGGAGAGATATTTGTCTAACAAATGCCCTCAGAAAATGATAGAGGGGATATCAGAAAACTGGGACACTAATACATTGTTGGTGGAGTTGTGAACGGATCCAACAATTCTGGAGAACAATTTGGAAGTATGCCCAAGTGGCTATCCTACTGTGAATACCCTTTTATCCAGCAATGTTTCTACTGGTTCTCTATCCCAAAGAAATCATAAAAGAGGGAAAATGACACACATGTGCAAAAATGCTTTTAGATGTTCTTTTTGTAGTGGCAAAGAATTGCAAATTGAATGGAAGCCCATGAGTTGGAGAATGACTGAATAAGTTATGGTACATGAATATTATGGAATATTATTGTTCTGTAATCAGGAGGATGATTTCAATGAGGCCTAGAGAGACTTACAGGAATTGATGCTAAGTGAAGTGAGTAGAACCAAGAGAATAAGGGGCAGTTAATTGGTGTTGTGGATAGAGCACCAGCTCTGAAGTCAGGGGGACCTGAGTTCAAATCTGGCCTCAATCACTTAATACTTCCTGACTGTGTGACCTGGTCAAGTCACTTAACCCCAATTGCCTCAGAAAAAAAAGAAGAACCAAGAGAATAGTGTACATGGCAACCACAAGATTATACAAGGATCAATTCTGATGGACTTGGTTCTTTTCAACATCAAGCTGATTCAGACCAGTTCCTATCATCTTGTGATTGAGAGAGTCATCTGCACTAAGAGAAGTAACTGTGGAGACTTAGTGTGGATCACAACATTGTATTTTTACTTTTTGGTTATTGTTTGCTTGCATTTTGTTTTCCTTCTCATTTTTTTTTCCTTTTTGATATGATTTTTCTTATGCAGCATGATAAATGTGAAAATATGTGTAGAACAATTGTGCATGTTTAATATATATGGATTACTTGCTATCTGGAGAAGGAAGTGGGGGGAAACAACAGAGAAAAATTTGGAACACAAGGTTTGTAAGGTTGTAAGCATGTTAAAAACTATGTATATATTTTGAAAATAAAAAGCTTTAAAAAAAAAGAAAAAAATGTCTTCAGAAGAAAAAGGCCCCACTTCTATATGTGGCCAAGAGAGACACTAGAAGAGAGACTGCTCTCGGGGAGGGCTAGCTGCCTCTTCCCAATACCCAGCACTTAAGTCTCTTCAGATCTGGGACTTGGCCAGCCTTCTTCCCTCTTCTTCACAGTGGCTGAATACAGGGTAAGCATGGACGTAGTGGGTAAGATCACTGATTTCTTCATTGATACAGGAGCCACTTTTCTTGTCCTATCCCCGCACTTTGGTCCCACATGTTCATTCTCCCTCAGGTTATGGGGATGGAGGGCAAACCAAAACTATTCCCTGAGACCTTCCTTCCACCCTGTCAGTTTGAGGATCTCCTTTCCCACTTTCATTCCTTGTTTTTTTCACCTGCCAAGCCTCTGCTAGGAAAGGATCTGTTGGCACTTCACCCTCATGCAGCCTCCTCTGGGGCTTTTGTGTTACTCACCAGACTTTTCAACATCCCCTCGAAATCTAGGAAGCCCGTGCTGCCATAGTGTAGGACCAGGGAATTCCAGAAAGCACTACAACATACCACTCTATCTTGCTCCACCTCCAAGATCCCAATGCTTCCCCCCATCGCTGTCAATATGTTATTAAACCTGAGGCTTGGCAAGGTCTATAGCCTTTTGTTGATGAATTTCTCCATCATAAGTTACTGTTCCATGGCAGTCTCCATGCAACATCCCTAATCTTCCTGTCAAGAAGATGAATGAGGAATACGGCCCCCTGGAGGATGCCTTCTTCTGCATCCCTTCCATAAGGACTCTTGGTTCATTTTTTGCCTTTAGTTGAATACCTCTGGGTGATCCCAAACACATAACACTTACTGTTGACTCTCCTGCCCCAGGGATTTTGAAATAGCCTACAATTGTTTGACACAACACTAGGGAAGGACTTGAGGGAGATTTGTTGATGATATTCTCATTTGCACTCCCACCCTAGAGGTCTCCTTGGTGGCTATAATCCAGACTCTCAATTTTCTGGCCTCCTGGAGCTATTCGGTCCCACCAACAAAGACTCAAATAGTACGTCTTTTTTTCTTTCTTTCCTCCCTCCCTCCTTTTCTTTCCCTCCTTCCTTCCTTTCTTCCTTGGTTTTTCCTTCCTTACTTTCCATCTTTCTTTCCATCTTCCTTCCTTCCTTCCTTCCCTTCTTTTCACTTTCCTTCCCTTCCCTTCTATGGTCAGAATAGTTTTCTGTTGTCCACTCATTTCTTCAGCCTATTTCCTGACTTTTAACTCTTTGTTAAAGTAGGACTGTTTCCAATGGCCCATGCTTCAAGGTTTTATGCAGCTATTTTTAGAGATCTTTCTAGGGACCTTTACTATGAGCCAGTGCTGCTATCCTGATTTGAGTATGGGCAAAGCAACAGAATCCTGTCATGGTGCTAGCAAAGAGGCCCTTGCAATCTCCCTTTGACCAGATGTGCAAGCCTCTCCTACCTTTGTAGTTCATCTTTTCTCACAGCCTAGAATTATATCACAATTATATGTCACAATTTGCTTATCCATTCCCTAATTGAATTCCCCTCAATTTTCAGTTCTTTGCCACCACTAAGATAGCTATTATACATATTTTCTAATATATAAGTTCTTTTCATTTATCTTTGATCACCTTGGGAAACAGATACAATAGTGACAATGCTGGTTCAGAGGGTATATACAGTTTGATAATTCTTTGAGAATAATTCCAGATTGCTTTCCAAAATGGTTCAATCAGTTCATGGTTTCACCAACAATGTATTAATGCCCAAATTTTTCACATCCTCTCAGACTTTTGATATTTCCCCCTTCTGTTTTTTTTTACTCAATCTGATGAGGGTGAGATAATATCACAAAGTTGTTTTAATTTGGCTTTCTCTAATCAACAGTGATTTAGAGTATTTTTATATGATTCTTGTTTTAATCTCTTCATTGAAACATTGTTCATATCTTTTGACAATTTATCAGTTGGAGAATTACTCATATTCTCACAACTTTGAAAAAGTTCTCTCTTTATTTGAGATATCATACCTTTATTTGCAAACCTGACCATAAAATTTTCCACATTTTAAGTTTTCCTTCTGTTCTTGTGTAATTTAGTTATTTGCACAAAACTTTTCAATATAATGTAATCAAAATTCTCTATACAAGGCTCTCTATCTCTTATTCATTCATAAATTCTTCTTCTATCTATAAATCTGATAGGCAATGTGTACCATGTTCTTCTACTTTTCTTAAGATATCTCCCTTTTTATCAAGGTCATGTAACCAATTTGACCTTATCTCAGAAAATAGCATAAGATGTTAACCTACACACAATTTCTGTCAGATTCTTTTCCAAGTTTCTCAGAAATTCTTTTAATAAATGGTACTTTTTATCCCCAAAGCTTAAATCTTTGTATTTGTCAAACAGTTATCCAGTGTCAGGTAGTTTTAGTTTAAGATCTGGTACTGCTAAAACCCATTGCTTTACTTTTTTGCTAATTCTTTTGATATTCTTGACATTTTGTTCTTCCAAATGAATTGTATTATTATTTTTCCTAGATCAATAAAATAATTTTAGTAATTTAGTTGGGATGTCATTGAATAAGTAGATTAGGTAGAATTTTCATTTTTATTATATTGGTTCTGCCTACCCATGAACAATTTAATATTTCTCCAATTGTTTAAATCTGACTTTATTTGTATGAAATAGTTTTATAATTATGTTCATACAATCCCATGGCTTATTTTAACAGGAATACTCTTAAATATTTTATATAGTCCACAGTTGTTTTAAGTGGAATATTTTTCCCAATTCTTCTTGAAGCACTTTATTGGTGACATATAGAAATGCTGATGATTTGTTTTATATATCCTGCTATTTTGCTAAAAGTATTAACTGTTTCAACTGATTTTTGGTTGAATCTCTAGGATTTTCAAAGGATATCATCATATCATCTGTAGAGAGAAAAGGTTTTATTACTTCACTGTCTACTCTCATTTTTTAATTTCTTTTTTTTTTGACTTAGCTATTGTTAGCATTTCTAATATAATATTGATGATCACACAGCTCTCCTGATTCTCCCGCTATCTGTTCTTTCTCTGTCTGCTTTGCTGATCTCTACTCTGGTTACATCCACTAACTGCGGATATCCCATAGGGATCTGTCCTAGACCCTTTTCTCTTCTTCCTCTTAACTATTTTAACATAACTATCAACATCTGAAATGCCCCCATTAGAAAATAGTTATGGATATTGAGAAATGACAAGAAAGTTGCCAATAGTAGCTGGGAAAGAAACTTTCCTGTGCCCTGAGAAAGTGAGATGTGAATGTCAGACAAAGTCACACAGAAGGAGATCGATTCATCTGAGAGGAGAGGGGTCACTAAGTCTATATCTTGGACAGGATTTTAGGCTTCTAGTTCCATGTTTAGAGGGCTGGACTTGGAATTAAAACGACCTGAGATCAGATTCTACCTCAGACACTTGCTACCCATGTGATCTTGGGCAAGAGGCTGAAACTCTCAGTCTCAGTTTCCTCATTTGTTAAAAAAAAAAAAGTCACTTGCCTAATCTGGCATATATATAATAACTAACAATTGTTTAGTGGCTACCATGTGGCAATCATTATCTCATTTGATTATCATGAGAACAAAAGATATGATAAGTGAAACTCTTTGCAAACACTAAGCTCTATTAAAATACTATTTAGTTGTGTGTGTGTGTGTGTGTGTATGTGTGTGTGTGTGTTTTTAATCCTACTAAGGGCTCCCAGATCCGGACATCTCCCTTCCTTGGAATCTAATTTACATCTTTTTCTCATAGTTTTAATTTCCTTTCTGCCCTCAGTTTTATCAAAATGCTCAAAGAACAAAGAAATCCTACATAAGGGGCCTAATTTTTCAGGACTCAAAAAAACTATTTGAGTTGGTGACAAGGTAGGATGGTTTTGGAACCATTAATATGGATAAAAATCTCCTCCTCTAGTTGGCTATATATCTACTTTTTGTTGTTCATATAGCTACATCAAAAGGTTATCCTCACTTTCCATTATCAACTATCTTCACCCCCCGCCCCAAGCCAGGCAAGCTCTTTCCTAAACACATAACTAGGAATATTTTTTACCAAGCAAAAAAAAAAATAATAATTTCTTGAGTGGATGGAGTAGAAAGCACATGGTTTGGGGTCTAATGGCAGTGGGAGGAGTACGGCTGCCAGATTCTTATTCTCATGGAGGTTGGGAATAAAGACAAGCCTTCTGAGAGGGGATGATAGCATATGCTATCTCTGTTTCAGTATGTGCTGGTACCTCAGGTATAAAACTCAAATGAAACACTTAAAATCCATAAAAGAATTGGTAAGATGAGATTTTTCTGGTACAGCAAGATAACTGTATAAATATGTATACACATATTCACTTTGTCAAGTATTTTAATATAATTAACATGTATAGACTTCCTGCCATCTAGGGAAGGGGGTAGGGGGAAGAAGGGAAAAATTTGTAACAGAAAGCTTTGCAAGGGTCAGTGTTGAAAAATTACTCATGCATATGTTTTGCAAATAAAAAGCTTTAATAAAAAAGAGAAATATAGTATTGCAAGACCTATGGTCCTTCATTGTAGTAGAAGCTAGGTGTTGTGTAATCTTTATTGTGGCTCTATAATATTTTAATTGGTTTTTTTTTCTCATTGCTTATATTTTCTCCTTCATTTGAAAGCTTTGAAACTTAACCATAATTTTTCTGTTTTTCTCCGAGTGATCAGAGTACTTTTTAAAATTTTTATTTCCTTGTTGCCTTCTTATTCTAGAAATTCAGGACAATTTTTTTGATAATTTCTTTTAATAATAAATCAAGATTCTTTTGTCTTTAATTATAATTTTCAGGTAGTCTCCCTATTCTCATGTTATTTCTCTTCACTCTTTTGTATAAATCAGTTGATTTTCTGATGAAATATTTCACATTTACTTCAATTTTTTTCATCCTTTTGATTTTGTTTTATTATTTTTGATGCCTTAAAACATCATTATCTTCCCTATGTCCAATGCTTGTTTTCAAGGAATTAATTTCTTCCTTAAGTTTTTCATTCTCACAAGGCTGCCCACTGTCACCATTACTATTTAATATTGTATTAGAAATGTTAGCTTTGGCAATAAGAGAAGAACAAGAGATTAAAGGAATTAGAGTAGGTAATGAAGTAACCAAATTATCACTCTTTGCAAATGACATCATGGAATACTTAGAGAACCCTAGAGACTCAACTAAGAAACTACTAGAAACAATTCACAACTTTAGTAAAGTTGCAGGATTCAAAATAAATTCACATAAATCATCAGCATTCTTATATATTACTAACAAAGTTCAGCAGCAAGAGATAGAAAAAGAAATTCCATTCAGAATAACAGATGATAGCATAAAATATTTGGGAATCTATTTTCCAAGAGAATGTCAGAAACTATAGGAACTAAACTACAAAACACTTTCCACACAAATAAAATCAGACCTAGTCAATTGGAAAAACATTAAGTGCTCATGGGTAGGCCGAGCAAATATAATAAAAATGACAATACTACCCAAACTAATTTATTTATTTAGCGCCATACCAATCAAACTCCCAAGAAATTATTTTACAGACCTAGAAAAAAATAGTAGCGAAGTTCATTTGGAAGAACAAAAGGTCAAGAATTTCAAGGGAATTAATGAAAAAAAAAGACAGATGAAGGTGGCCTTGCTGTACCAGATCTAAAACTATATTATAAAGCAGCGGTCATCAAAACCATTTGGAACTGGCTAAGAAATAGAGCAGTCCATCAGTGGCATAGGATAGGATATCAGGACAAGCTAGGTAATAATGTTAGCAGTTTAGTGTTTGATAAACCCAAAGACCCCAGCTTTTGGGATAAGTACTCACTATTCGGCAAAAACTGCTGGGAAAATTGGAAACTAGTGTGGAAGAAATTAAGGCTGGACCCACACCTAATACTACACACCAAGATAAGATCTAAATGGGTTCATGATCTAGATATAAAGAGTAATATTATAACCAAATTAGAAGAACATAGGATAGTTTACCTCTCAGACCTGTGGAGATGGAATAAATTTATGTCCAAAGAAGATCTGGAACTCTTAATTGAACACCAGATAGATAATTTTGATTATATTAAGTTAAAAAGTTTCTGTACAAACAAAACTAATGCAGACCAGATTAGGAGGGAAGCATCAAATTGGGAAATCATCTTTACATTGAAGGGTTCTGATAAAGGTCTCATCTCTAAGATATATAGAGAATTGTCTCATATTTATAAGAATTCAAGCCATTCTCCAATTGATAAATGGTCAAAGGATATGAACAGACAATTTTCAGATGAGGAAATTGAAACTATTTCTAAACACATGAAAAGATGCTCCAAATCACTGTTCAGAGAAATGCAAATTAAGACAACTCTGAGGTACCACTTCACACCTGTCAGATTGGCTAAAATGACAGGAAAAGATAAAGATAAATGTTGGAGGGGATGTGGGAAGACTGGGACACTGATGCATTGTTGGTGGAGCTGTGAACGGATCCAACCATTCTGGAGAGCAATTTGGAGCTATGCCCAAAAAGTTATCAAACTGTGCATACCCTTTGACCCAGCAGTATTTCTATTGGGCTTATATCCCAAAGAAATCATAAGAGAAGGAAAGGGCCCCACATGTGCAAGAATGTTTGTGGCAGCTCTTTTTGTAGTGGCTAGAAACTGGAAACTGAATGGATGCCCATCAATTGGAGAGTGGCTGAATAAATTATGGTATATGAATGTTATGGAATTTATTGTTCTGTAAGAAACAACCAGCAGGACGATTTCAGAGAGGCCTGGAGAGACTTGCATGAACTAATGCTCAGTGAAGTGAGCAGAACCAAGAGATCATTATTCATGGCAACAACAATACTATATGAGGATCAGTTCTAATGGACATCACTGTCTTCAACAATGAAATGCTTCAAACCAGTTCCAATTGTTCGGTGAAGAAAGCCATATACACCCAGAGAGAGGGATGTGAAATGTGGACCCCAACATAACATTTTCATGTTCTCTATTGAGGTTTGCTTGCATTGTATTTCCTTTATCAGATTATTCTTTCTTGTAGATATGATTTCTCCTGCACAAAAAATGATGCAATAACTATACATATATTCGATTTCTTAAGTATTCTAACATAATTACCATGTAGTGGATATCCTGCCATCTAGGGGAGGGGTGGGGACTAGGGGGGAAAAATTTGTAACAGAAAGCTTTGTAAGGGTTAATGTTTAGGAATTACCCATACATATGTTTTGCAAATAAAAAGTATTAATAAAAAAAGTTTTTCATTCTCTTTTTCCAAGTTGGTTGACTTTCTCTTCATGATTTTCTTGACTTTCTTTGATTGTCCTTTTGTTTTCCTAATTTTTTTCTAATCTCTTTTATTTTATTTTTAAAGTTTAAAATTTTCATTTTAAAATTCTTCCAAGAACTCTTTTTGTGCTTAGGATAATATGACATTTCTCACTGGAAAATGAGTGACTTTTTTTAGCTGCATTATCTTCCTCTGTATATGAACCCACATATTTTCTATCCCCATTGTAACTATGATTGGGGTCTTTTTCCTTTGTTTATGCATTTTTATTTTTTTAACAGCCATTAGTAAATTCAAGTTCCAGTCCTGAACTATAGGGAATGCTGCCCCAAGCCTCAGATCCTTCTTACTGTTATTTTCTGAGGTCTGTCTTCAGGCCCAAACTTGAGCTGTCCTCTCCACTCCTAGACTTCAGCTATGACCCCCACACATGTGGACTCACAAATGAGCTTGTACCCTGTGCTCCCTCAGATGGCTGCAAACTACGGCTGACCTCCCTGCCCTGGTACTGAAACCAGGGACTCTGTTCTCTTGCAAGTGCTCACAACCAGCATAGTCTATGCCCCTTGGCCACTGCACTCACCAGGCATGTGCTAGCTCCTTCTCCTAGGCAGAGCTCAGCATATGTATGTTGAGGCTGTCTTTTAAGAGCTCACCTTGTGTGAGCCCCTTGATCTCAGAGGCGAGATGAATGAGACAGGGGAACTCATAGGGTGTGAAAAGAGCTCCACTTTATTATGCTGCACAGCCTTGTTGTTATACAGTTTTTCAAGCGTGATCAGTGTGTGAACAGTAGACAATCCCCAATCACCATTCAGAGAAGCAACTCATGGGCTTTGCATATATGTGGTATCTGCCAATGGGAGGAGAGCCGACCCAGCCATGGCAATAACCTGCTCACCCTGTCAAGGCATCCCTGCTCATGAGCAACTAGCTGTGCCCCTCGGGCTCAACCCATTCCCATGCCATGAACCAGTGCTCCTTGCTCAACAAGGGTATTTCTGCAATGTGGCGGAAAACTTATTGTACACCTAAAGTTGAAATGGCCTTGGTACTCCGTCTCAGCAGGGTCCCATACTCCAGCAATTCCCTCTTTTTATCTTTTAGATAAAAAATTTCTTGAGCTGCAACCTTTGCAAAGATGGTGAAGAAAGATCTATAAAGACATCCTGATATTACAGGGTAACAACAAAGCAATAACAACATCACAACACACAGGGCAATCTATGATTCTAATTTTAACCACCATGAGGACGTATTGTCAAACCAATGTTTGATTTTTTTCAACAATTTTATCTGAATTCAAATCTTTATGAGAAGCTTTCTCTATGTCAGGTGTTAGTTTATATAAACTTTCTATGTCATCTTCAATTGTGTTTATTGAGAAATAAACCATTCAAATGACTCTTAATACTTTCCCAATCATAATCTTATCCTGTATGATTATACAGCAAAAAGGGTTACATAAGCCTTTGTATATCTCGTCACATTGTAATTGAGTCTAGAGTTTCAATAACTTTACTTCTGCTCCTATTTCCAATGATACTTCCCTTAAATCTTTTATCATCTGATAAAATTGTTCATCGATCTTAGCCTGCCGGGGAAAACTCCCTGAGACACTCCTGGCTAGTTCCTCTCTAGATCTAGCTTGGACTCTACTGTTTTGCACATTAGATATGGACATTACAAGAGAGAATGATGAACTTATAAATGAAACTAACATAGTGATACCTAATATGACACAGTTGATACATCTCTTTTTTCTAATGGGACTAAGGTCCATTTCCTTTTTTTCTGTTATGATATTGAACATAGGATCAGTCTTAGTATAATACCATTTCTCACTTTTTACAGGAAGCATTGATACATGAGTAATAAGTACAGTCTGATTTTCAATTTCAGTGTCCAAGCAGTCCCTGACTGTACAATTCCAACAAGTAGCATTGTCAAAATCTAATGTTTCTTTGGTAACAGTTACAGAGTCTTCCCACATGAACGCCTATTTCCCTCCCAGACAGGCTTTAGTATAGAATTGGTATCCAATTCTCATGCCATTTGCCCAACAGCCAGGACCCAAGTTGTTTTCCATGCGCCAAACTGCTGGCCCAATTCTTAGGTGACAAGAATGTACCTCATGAAGGCTTGTGCTTTATAAGGGGCCCACCTGATGATCCCTTTATGTAGACACACCACTGCAACACTCCTGTGCGGATGAGGGTGTCTCTATGACAGAGTGTCCTTTGCATGCCCAGCATGTGTGTCACATGATACCCCATCCCCCATGAGACAGTCCTAGGCCATGGTGGGTCCATGGCCCACCTTTTGGGCTCTGTGGCCAATCCTGATTGTATATAACACAAACACATTGTATATAACACAAACACTGACTTTGTCAGTGGTCTTGGGGGTGTCTTCTTCTTCTTTTGGATGGTTGCCTTGTCTTCCTTCTTTTCTTCTTCTGCTTTATGGACAACTCTGACATGTCTGGTGAGAATCCACTGATGAAGGTTTGCGCCTGTGAAGATACAAGCATATCCTGGCCCCCACTTTAGAACCCTAAAGGGTCCCTCCCATCCTTCAGCCCCCTTTTTTATTACCATGGTCTCATTCTTAGGGGCCTTCTTAATGAAGATAGGTTGTTGTCTTTTCTCTATCTATGTTTACCAAAGAGTATTTCATAGCTGGACTTAAATCATTTGAATCAATTTTTTTTGTAATTTATTGTGTACACTGCTTTATATAGTTCTGAGTGACCCTACTTTCATCTCCCTCTTTTTGTTTTTTAATAAATCTCTTATAGGGGAGTTGTATGGAATGTTTGTTTCCTAATTCTAATTGTTCTTGTACTAATTGATGTCAAGTGGCTGTTTTTTTTTTTTGGTCAGGGGCCATTGCTCCACCCATACCGGTGTGTAGGTAGTCCAAGTCATTTTTGGAGCGGTGGAAACTGCAGCAGCAATGACACTTCCTAAAATTCTGTGGTGATTTTCATTCCCAATTGGTGTAAAATAGCTCTACCCCATAAATTAATATGTAAGCCATCTATTATTAAGGGAAAATAGTCCCCATCTTTCCATCTTTTTGCCAATTTACCAGTTCAGTGGATATCAAAGTCTCCTTACTGCCTGCTACCCCTGGCACTAAATTGCTAAAAGTTTAAGTTCATGTTTGTTCCTAGAGTAACCTGAGATGTAATCAACCAAGTCTATTCAAAAAATTCTGTCATCCAGATTTCATTCTTAGGCTTTTCATTAGAAGAACCTTTGAAAGGCTGTAGGTCTGAATAGACACAAGAGTAAGGTGGGGCAGAGGGTGGTGGAGGAAGGGGAGGCCATTCATTATTGTTCTCCTCATGTTCAGGAGAGGGACATCTATTGCTAAGAGACATGCCTGTCTGTGCTCCAGCTATAAATTTCCTGACCTCCTTTTCTGGATCTGATTTCAGACTTTGTTTAAAATGGCTTTTTGTATTTCTCCTGGGCATTGCTTACTATAAGCAATGAGCGTTCACTGAAAACACTCCATCTCTCACAGCTATAACAGCCTTCCTCAGGTAGCCATGGAGAAACTTTGGAAGCAATGTCCAGGGATTTCCTAATGTCTCCTAATTGGACTGTGCACCCCTGCTCTTTGATACATTTATATACAGTCCTGACATATGCTTCCCTGTCTGAAGGGAGGAGGGTGCCTACTTTCTGCCCCATTAGGTTACTTAATCATCTCCACAGCAGTCTGCCTGGTCCGGAAACAGTGCAGTTCGGCGGGCTCTCCCTCTGGAGTCCCCTTAGAGGTTGTCTTGACCACGTAGCAGTGTTTGACTGGGAAGTGGTCACTCTGGCACCGTTCCAGGTCCCTGTCCCTGTTCCTCATGCGCCAGTTGTTGCGGCCATCTTTTAAGAGCTCACCTTGTATGAGCCCTTTGATCTCAAAGGCGAGATGAATGAGGCAGGAGATTTATAGTGTGTGAAAAGAACTCCAATTTATTATGCTGCATTGCCTTGTTGATATACAGTTTTGCAAGCCTGATCAGTGCGTGAACAGTAGGCAAACCCCAATTATCATTCAGAGAAGGAGCTCATGGGCATTGCGTATGCATGGTATGTGCCAATGGGAGAAGAGCTGACCCAGCCATGTCAGCAACCCACTCACAGGTGAGAGGCCCTGTCAAGGCCTCCCTGCTCACGAGCAAATAGCTGACACTCTCACACTCAACCCCTTCCCATCTAATGCACCAGTGCTCCTTGCTCAACAAGGGCATTTCTGCAACGTGGCAGAAAACTCATTGTGCACCATAGGTCGAGGTGGCCTCAGTATTCCCTCTCAGCAGGGTCCCATACTTTAGCAATCCCTCAAGGGGCTGCAAACTACTGCTGACCTCCCTGCCCTGGTACTGAAACCAGGGATTCTGTTCTCCTGCAAGTGCTCACAACCGGCATAGTCTATGCCCCTTGGCCACTGCACTCACCAGCTTGGGCTAGCTCCTTCTCCCATGCAGAGCCCAGCATATGTATGGTCAGCACAGCTGTGCATGACATCTCTTGATAGTGAAAATCCCCTCTATCCTCTCCTATTCTCCAATCACCAGAAGACTCCCTTAGTGTACAGGAGATGAGTGAGATGAATGTTTCTATGGGTGAGGCTGCCTCTCAAACCCACCGCCCCCAGACCTTGCTTGTTGGTTCCTAAGAGTCATTCTGGAGTTTATACTTCAATGAATCTCCATCCCTGAAGGATGGATCTTTTTGTGGTCTTTTCATTTTTCTTAGAACAACTATTTTACCTGACTTTTGTTTATTTCTGCTGCTCTAAGTTTCCTTTGAGACAATGTTTAGCCTTTTTGGGGAGAGGAAATTTGGCAAGCTGAAAGTTTACTGATCTACTCAGCCATCTTCTCAGAATCCTCTTGCTTGTCATTTCTTATGCAGCAATAGTATACCATCACAATTATATACAACAGCATGTTCATCCATTCCCCAATTAATGGAAATACTCTCAATTTCCAATTCTTTACCACCGCAAAAGAGCAACCATAAATATTTGTGCACAAATAAGTCACATTTGAAAAAATATATGATTATATAAACTGTTCTTCTAGTTCTACTTATTGCTCCTCCTCCAGGGTCCTCAGAAATTATTCAGTTATAATCTGTTACTGAATAATAAAATTCCATTGAAATAAGATACCTCATTTTATTGAATCCTTCCCAAAAAGGATGATGTTCGATTAGTTTCCCATTTTTACCTACAATGAAAAGGGCAGTTATTAATATTATTACAAATCCATGTCCTTCATATACTTATTTGATTTCTGAGCAGAAGAGGCCTAGTAAAAATATTCTTATAAGCTATATATGTAACAAAGAATAATGTCCTGAATAATCAGCAATCTATGGTTACTCCCTGATTCTGCCATCAATACCCAAAGCTATCCCTCCTACTAGAAGACAGGAGGTTAGCCTAATATCTAAGGGATAGATTCACATTTCATTTATTTTCACAATTCCTTTCCTCTGACTGGTTCCTGGGGTCATCTATGGCAGAAGGTTGCTATTATTGTTCCTTTATTTCCACCATGCCTGATTCTTTGTGACCATGTTTTCTTTTCTTGGCAAAGATATTAGAGTGGTTTGTCATTTTCTTCTCCAGAAAATTTTACAGATGACAGAGTTATTTGATTTGTCCAATGACATATATTCAGAAAGAGAAGAATTTAAACTTTTAATAGTGTCAAAAGGAGAGTTTTAGCTCCTTCAAAGAACACAGCAGAATTTCAGAATCTGTGAGTCACTGAAAATCAATGTGTAAGAACTGATATCTGGGAAACATGAAGTAACAAAAGCAGAAGTATATATAAACCCTGGTGAGGTTTTTACAAAAGACACGTATGCTGCAAAGAAGCAATCGAGTGAATAAGAAGATACAAACGTACTCACTAGAATTAGGATAGTTTTGGTGGCCCTGATCTCAGGGGAGGCTCGGGCAGAGATGCAGGTAATGTGAATTTGCTCAACTTGCTTGTGGTGCCTGTAGAGCAGAAGCACCATGTAGCCACTGGAAAAGATCATGAATCCCACAAATACAGCATTAGGAAATGAGAGAAGAAAAGCATACAGGGAAGCACAAAATCCAGAAGGAACTACATGAGAACAATATCCATAATGCTGTATTTCTGTGATGTTTTTGGTCTGCTTTGGATCAACCATTCTGATAGGAATAAAGACATTTAGAAGCAGGTGGAAAGTCCAGCATAAGAGACTGGAATGAATGGTGTACTTTGGGACTCTGGCTTTAAGATTTGCTGAACTTGACTTACTAGGACTGATGGTGATGGCCTGAAAGCCACTCAGGAGGCAGGTCAGGGTGACAGAAAGGCCTCGAGCAACTCTTTGAAGGTAGAGGATAATTTTGCAGCCAGTGATATCCAGGAAATTCTTTATCCCCATGGCTACCATGGTCTCAGGGACGCCCTTGCAGAGAAGTGCCAAACAGTTAGCCAAGGCAAGCTGTATGAGAATGGTGTCTATAAGTCTAAGCTTAGGTTCACTGAGGAACATGAAGAGGAAGAGACTTATAAGTAATAAATTTCCTACCATCCCAATCCCCACTTGGGAAAAGAAGACAATACTCAGGATAATGTCATTAGGATTCATGTCTTGGTCTTTTTGGAGAGGAACACTGGCATCAGGATCAGGCTGACCTAAAGGAAAACACAAATAGATATTTTGTGAGTATTGGTCCTTATCTGGAAGGACCTACTGATGACCTCTCCTTCAGTTCTTTTCCCCCTTTTAACATATCATTTTTTCTCTCAATTACATGTAAACAAATTTTTTTAATATTCATTTTTAAAAATCCAGATTTTCTAGCTCCCTCTCTTCCTTAAGAAAAAGCAAGCAACCTTATATAGATTGTACATGTATAGTCATGTTGCAAATGAATATGTAGGCAAAGGCATAAATAATATAGAAAGTTTTTAAAAAGTAATCTTCAAACTGCACTTAACTCAATTAGTTATTTCTCTGGAAGCAGATAGCATTTTTCATCATAAGATTTTTTGGAACCTTTCTGAAACATTTTACTGTTGAGAATAACAATCATTTACAGTTGTTTGTCCTACAATATTGCTTTTTCTGTATACAATATTCTCCTGATTCTGTTCATTTCTCTTTGAATTGCTTTTATAAGTCTTCTCTGGTTTTTCTGAAACCATCCTACTTGTCATTTCTTATAGAATAATAGTATTCTATCACAATCATATATAATATGTTGAGCCATTTTTCAACTGATAAACATCTTCTCAATTCCAATTCTTTAACATCACAAAAAGAGATGCTATCAATAGTTTCTTTTCCCTTTTTAAAATCTCTTTGGGATACAAACCTAGTAGATGTATTGCTAGGTCAAAGAGTCATTTTGTAAGCTTTCATGCATAGTCCTAAATTGCTCTCAAAAATGGTTAGATTAAACTATATTATAAAGCAGCGGTCATCAAAACCGTTTGGTACTGGATAAGAAATAGAGCAGTGGATCAGTGGCACAGGATAGGTTATCAGGACAACCAAGGCATTAACCTTAACAATCTAGTGTTCAATAAACCCAAAGAACACAGCTTTTGGGATAAATACTCTCTATTTGGCAAAAACTGCTGGGAAAATTGGAAACTAGTGTGGAAGAAATTAGGGCTTGACCCATACCTAACACCACATACCAAGATAAGATCTAAATGGGTTCATGATCTAGATATAAAGAGGGACTTGGTAAGCAAGTTAGAGGAACGTAATATAGTTTATCTCTCAGACCTGTGGAGGTGGAACAAATTTATGTCCAAAGAAGACTTGGAACTCCTAATTGAACACCAGATGGATAATTTTGACTATATTAAGTTAAAAAGTTTCTGTACAAACAAAACAAATGCAGACAAGATTAGGAGGGAAGCATCAAATTGGGAAATCATCTTTACATTTAATGGTTCTGATAAAGGCCTCATTTCTAAAATATATAGAGAATTGTCTCATATATATAAGAATTCAAGCCACTCTTCAATAGATAAATGGTCAAGGGATATGAACAGACAATTTTCAGATGATGAAATTAAAACCATCTCTAGTCATATGAAAAGTTGCTCCAAATCACTATTGATCAGAGAAATGCAAATTAAGACAACTCTGAGATACCACTACACACCTGTCAGATTGGCTAAAATGACAGGAAAAGATAACGATGAATGTTGGAGGGGATGTGGGAGGGCTGGGACACTAATACATTGTTGGTGGAACTGTGAACAGATCCAACCATTCTGGAGAGCAATTTGGAACTATGCCCAAAAAGTTGTCAAACTGTGCATACCCTTTGACCCAGCAGTGTTTCTACTGGGCCTATATCCCAAAGAGATCTTAGAGGAGGGAAAGGGACCCACATGTGCAAGAATGTTTGTGGCAGCCCTTTTTGTAGTGGCTAGAAACTGGAAACTGAAGGGATGCCCATCAATTGGAGAGTGGCTGAATAAATTATGGTATATGAATGTTATGGAATATTATTGTTCTGTAAGAAACGACCAGCAGGACGATTTCAGAGAGGCCTGGAGGGACTTGCATGAACTGATGCTGAGTGAAACGAGCAGAACCAGGAGATCATCATGCACAGCAACAACAGTATTACATGATGATCAATTCTGATGGACATGGCTCTCTGCAATAAAGAATTGTCTCAAACCAGTTCCAGTTGTTCACTGAAGAAAACCATATACACCCAGAAAGAGGGACATGAAATATGGACCACAACGTAACATTTTCATGATCTCTATTGACATTTGCTTGCATTGTGTTGCCTTTCTCTGATTCTTTTTTTTTCTTGTAGATAGGATTTTTCTTGCATAACTTCTCAAGCATTTCAACATTATTAACATGTAGTGGACTTCCTGCCATCTGGGGGAGGGTAGGGGACTGGGGGTAAAATTTGTATTGGAAAGCTTTGTAAAGATCAAGGTTGGGGAACTACCCATACATATGTTATACAAATAAAAAGCTTAAAAAAAATAAAAAATAAAAAAATAAAAAAATGGTTAGATTAATTCATAATTTCACCAACACTGTATTAATGTCCATATTTTCTGTATATGCTCTAACATTTGCCATTTTTTTCCTGTCATGTTAGTCTTATAGGTGTGAGATAGTATCTCAAAGTTTTTTTTAACTCGCATCTCTCTATACCATAGTGATTTAGAGCAATTTTTATATGACAATATATAGCTTTGATTTCTTCTGCAAACGGCCTGTTCATATCATTTTACCATTCATCAATTGCCTGATTATTTGTATTCTTATAAATTTGACATAGTTCGCTATATATGTGAGAAAAGAGAGACTTGCTATAAAAATTTCAGCTATTTCCTACTTCCCTTCTAATTTTGCCTGCATTACTTTTGTTTGTGAACAAACCTTTATAATTTTATGTAATCATGCATACCTTTTTATCCAGCAGTATCACTACTGAATCCATATCCATAATCCTAAAGGAAAGGAAAGGACCCACATATGTAAAAATGTTTGTACCAGTTATTTTTGTGGTGGCAAGGAACTGGAAAATGTGTAGATGCCCATTAATTAGGGAATGGCTGAATAAGTTATGGCATATGAAAGTAATAGAATATTATTATCCTATAAAAATGATGAACAAGCTAATTTTAGAAAAGCTTGTAAAGATTAACATGAATTGGTGCTGAGAAAAACAAACAGAATCAAGAGTATATTGTACACAATAACAGCAAGATTGTGAGATTATCAAGTATGAAAAACTTTATCCTTCTCAGTGATTCAATGATCCAAAGCAATCCCAATAAACTTTGGATGGAAAACACCATCTGCTTCCAGAAATGGAATTATGGAAAGTAAATGTAATTTGACACATGTTGTATTCACTTTTTTCCTTTTTCTTCTGACTTTTTTTCTCTCATTTTTTTGCTTTTTGTTCTGATTTTTCTCTCCCAACATGGTTCATAAGGAATTTTGTAAAAAAAAAAAATGAATGTATATGTATAACAAGAAAAAAAAAGATGTTTCTATGTGTAACCAGGATATCCTTTTTACATCTTATAATTCTTTCTATCCCTTATTTGATCAGAAATTCTTTCCTTATCCATAAATATGGCTAGTAAAATATTTCTTTTTCCCCTAACTTTCTTATTATATTATATTTTATTGTCTAAATCATGTACACCATATATTGGATTTGTCATAAAATTTAACATATTTAGCATGTATTAGATTAGCTGTCATCTAGGGATGGGGGTGAGGGGAAGGAGGGAAAAACTTGGAACAAAAAACAAGTTTTGCAATGGTCAATGTAGAAAAATCACTCATATGTTTTGTAAATAAAAAGCTTTTAATAAAAAAATAAATTAAAAAAAAACAAAGATCATGTGTTTGGAAAATTGTGGCATATATTTTCACATTGACTGGGTTAAGACTAGATAACCACTGTAGAGTACACGAATATTTTCAATTAAGTACGGTTGCTTTTTACTTTTCAGATGGTTGATACTTAAATTGTAAAACTGATCATTTACTTACAATTACTGTCATTAGTGAGGGCTTTCAAACAATAAAAAAAATCATGTACATGTTTGCCCATATCTTCATACATGATGTAACATGTTAATTTAGAGCTACCTTCTCCCAAGTAGTTCTATACAATTTCCCAGGAATTGTGTCATCTTGAATCTTTGATTTTCTTAACTACATGTTACTGTGGTCATCTACTAGTATATATTATGTATCATGGGCAGCTAAGTGATGCAGTGAATACAACACTGGGCTTGGAAGAAAAAAGACCTGAGTTTAAATCTCTTCTCAAACACTTAGCTGTATGAACCTGGGCAATTCTCTTAACCTGTATTTGCCTTACTTCCTCCTCTGTAAAATGTGGTCATGTTGGGGAAAGAAATGGCTAACTACTCCAGTATCTTTGCCAGGGAAACCTTGTAGACTTATTCCATGGGGTCTTGAAGAGTCATGTACAACCATATGACTGAACAACAACAAAAACTGTGCATGAAATCTATTCCAGTAATTTATTACTCCACTGTTTAATCAATTCCAGACTGTTTTGATGATTTCCAATTTGTAATATAGTTTCAGATCTGGTACTATTAAATCACCTTCCTTCACATATTTTTATTGATGTCTTGATATTCTTCACCTTTTGCTTTCCAGATAAATTTTGTAACTATTTTTCTAGGTCTATAATTTTTTTTGGTAATTTGATTGTTATAGTAGTGAATAATTGAACTAATTTAGATTGAATTGTTTTTTTCATTACATTGTCTTAGCCTATTGATGAGCAATTAATACTGCTTAAAATAGTATCTAAATCTGACTTTACTTATGTAAAAGTGTTTTATAATTGTGTTCATATAATTCCTGGTTTTGTCATGGAAAGTTGACTCCTACATACTTAATACTGCACTTATTTTAAATGGAATTTCTCTTTTTATCTCTTCCTTCTAGGTTTTATTGGTAACATACAAAAATACTGTTCATATGGGTTTATTTTTTTGAATAGTAGTTTTTTTATTTTCAAAATATATTCAAAAATAGTTTTTAATATTTATCTTTGCAAAGCCTTATGTTCCAAATTTTTTCTTCCTTCTTTCCCCCCAACTCCTTCCTAAGCAGCAAGAAAAATCAGATCAAAAAGGGGAAAACATGAGAAAGAAAACAAAAAAGCAAGCAAATGACAACAAAAAAGGTGAAAATATATGTTGTGATACACATTCAGTCCCCTAGGTGGATTTATTTTATATACTGCAACTTTGCTAAACATAGTAATTATTTCACCAAGTTTTTTAATTGATTCACTAGGATTCTCTTAGAATACCATCATATCATGTGCAAAAAATGATAATTTTGCTTCCTCATTGGCTATTCTAATTCCTTACTTTTTTAGTTTTTTCTTATTGCAATAGTAATTTCTTCACCTTGCTTCATCTCTGATCTTGTTGGAAAGACTTGCATCTTGTCCTTACTTCACATGATGCTTTCTGGTAGTTTGTGATAGATGTTACTTATCATTTTAAGCAAAACTCCATCCATTCCTATGTTTTCTATGGTTTCTAACAGAAAGTATTGTATTTTGTCAAAGACTTTTCCGACATTTATTGAAAAATCATATGATTGTTTTTTTTTATTTATAATGGTCAATTATACTCATACTTTTCCTATTATTTAACCAGTCCTGAATTCCTAGTATCAGTTCCATTCAGTCCTAATGTAGATCTTTGTGATTTATTCCTACAATCACATTGCTAGTACTTTATTAAATTTTTTGCATCAATGTTCATTAGGGAAATTGGTCTATAGTTTTCTTTCTCATTTTTTTACTATACCTGGAAGTCAGCATCATATTTGTTATAAGCAGAATTTGATAGGACTCATTCTTTCCATATTGTTCTAAATATTTTATATAGTACTGGAATTACATGGTCTTTAATGTCTGACAAAATGCAGTTGTGAAACTATCTATGTTGGAGATTTTTTCTTGGAGAACTCATTGATAGCTGATAAAATTACTTCATCTAAGACTGGGGAAAGGAAATGAGAACTTTGTAAGAGGGTTTGGAAAAGGAAACACAGAAATTATCTGAAGAAAATTCCTTATGTAATAGATTTAGTGAAATAGAAAAAGCAAATAACTCCTTACAAAACAGAACTGACAAAATAGATAATTTTGATTGTATTAAGTTAAAATATAGACAACATTAGAAGAGCAGTAAAATTCCATTTAAGGGTTCTGATAAAGGCCTCATTTCAAAAATATATAGAGAATTGACTCAAATTTATAAGAATTCAAGCCATTCTCCAATTGATAAATGGTTAAAAGATATGAATAGGCATTTTTCAGATGAAGAAAGGAAAACCATTTCTAGTCATATGAAAAACTGCTCTAAATCATTATTTTTAAATGCATTTTATTAAAAATTTTTAATTGCAAAACATATGTATGGGTAATTCTTCAACAATGACCCTTACAAAGCTTTCTGTTACAAATTTTTTCCTTTCTACTCCCCACCCTTCCCCTAGATGGCAGGATATCCACTACATGTTAATTATGTTAAAATACTTGACAAACCGAATATATGTATGCATATTTCCACACTTGTTGTGCAAGAAAAATCATGTCTACAAGAAAAAAGAGATCTCAGAAAGGAAACACAATGCAAGCAAACATCAATAAAGAGCATGAAAATGTTATTTTGTAGTCCATATTTCATATCCCTCTCTCTAGATGTATATGGCCTTCTTCACTGATCAGTTGGAACTGGTTTGTAGCATTTCATTGTTGAAGAGAGCTATGTCCATCAGAATTGATCATTATATAGTCTTTTGGTTGCCGTGTATGATGATCTGGTTCTGCTCACTTCACTCAGCATCAGTTCATGCAAGTCTCTCCAGACTTCTCTGAAATCATCCTGCTGGTCATTTCTTATAGAACAATAATATTCCATAACATTAATAGACCATAATTTATCAGCCATTCTCCATAAGTGAGGTCCACAAGTTATAATTCCCAACACAATACTGGGGAAGAGCAGAAGACAACTACATGTAACTTCATAACTAATAAAGCAACTACTCCAAAGCCAAAGAGAAAGAGAAAACTCAGCTGGGAATGTATCTGGTGATGAAAAGAAAGTCCAATGTTATAAAGACCCTTGCATGGGAAACTGGAATGTTAAAATCTATGAATTAGGATAATATAATTGGACATGGAAATATTGAACAACTGATATCATGGCTGTAAATAAACTTAAATAGGTGGGAATGGATAAATTTATTTCAGGTAATCATTACAGATACTACTAAGGACAATGATCCATGCAATTAGAAGAAATGTAATAATCCTCATAGTTAATAAAAGTATGAGAAAAAAGCAGTGCTAGGATATAATCCAAAAAAATACAGAATTATGTCTGTTTGAATACAAAGTAAACTATTCAACATTACAGTAATGCTATCCTGCTTCAATAACTAATGTCAAAGAAGTAAAAGTTGCTGAGTCCTATGGATACCTACAGTATCTTTTAGAAATAACATTAAAAAATGTCACATTCATCATAAAGGATTGGGATGACAAAGTAGGAAATTAAAAGATGATTAAAATAATGAGGAAATTTGTCCTTGCAGTATAAAATGAAGGAGGTCACAGGTTTGTTTGTTTTTTTTTTCAAAATAACTCTCTGGTCATATTAACCCCAATAACCCAAAGATCTTTCATTATATCCTCAGATAGTCAATGCCAAAATCAGATTGACTTTATGCTTTTGCAACCAAAGCAGAAAAGCTCTATACAGTCCTGAAGCTTCTTGTAACTCAGATCTGAGTTTCTAATTGCAAAATTCAGACTTAATTTGGAAGAAAGTAGAGAAAACCACAATACCATATAGGTATGAAATTTATGAATATTAAGTGGAAATGATAAATAGATTAAAGGGATTAAACATAGTAGATTGCCAGAAGAATTATGGACAGAGTTCACGATATCATAAGGCAATATTAAAAGCATTCTAAATAAAAAAGAAGAAATGAAAATGGTTACCTGATGAGGCCTTACAAAGAGAAAGTATCTAAGTAGTCCAAACTAGCACCCAGTGTGATTACCACCCTCTTGGGCTGAGCTTTCCATGCTCCAGGTTCTAAATTTTCAGACCCTGTTTTGAATTCAAGCTACACAAGTCTAATGTGTACCTAATGAATACCTTCAAGAGGCAATTGCTGACCCCAGACCCTATAAGCTCTTTTGAAAAGTCTGTATGCTCAGATTGGCAGAACTATAGATTCACCTGTGCTTCTACTGTCCTTTCCTGGGACACTTGCTTCTAGACAGTCTTAGTCTTCCAGTAATGCAATGATAGAACTGAATAGACTGGTCCAGAAAATGAATAGAAGAGAGAGAATAATTTATGCAATTGATCAATACGGTAAATTCAAACAACTTTGAAAGAATTAGGTTAAGCAATCTTCTGAACTTACAGAGGTGAGGGCTAGGATGAGGGAGAGACTTTTAAAAAAGGGGGTAAAATAATAAATAAGAGGATAAAGAAGAAAATAGGTTAACAGTGAGGGGGGGAACAAGAGGCTGAGAAGCAAAATAGTGAGTAAAACTAAGACAAAAGGAAATTCACAAATAATAATTATAACTTTGAATATGATTGAGATAAACTCTACCATTATATGGAAATGGATAGCAGAATGCAATAAAAACCCAAGTACAACAATATACTATTAAAATAAAAAAGAAGTTAAGGAAATGAATTGTAGATACACTAGATATGATAGATATCTGGATGAAATTAAATGGAATTTTTAAAAAGGAATAAACTTTTTTCTCAGTGGTTCATGGTACCTTTACAAAAATAGGCCATATATTAGTACATAAAATTTTATACTTTTAAGCAGAAATATTAAAAGTATCTTTTTGGTATCATAATACAATAAAAATTATATTTAATAAGGGACCAAGGAAACAAATTAAATATTAATTTCAAATTAAACAACCAGTTTTAAGGAATGAGTGGCTTAAAGAACAAATCAGAGAAAAATTACTTTCTCTAAGGAACATGACAAGATCAGACAATACATTAATACATATAATATACAGCAATGGAAGTGATTAGAGGAAAAAATATATCTCTAAATGCTTACATCAATAAAATAGAGAAAGAGCAGGCTAATGAGTTGGATGTGAAATGTTAACAAGTAGGGAAAAAACATATTAAAAATATCCAATTAAACAGTAAGAATAAAATCCTAAAAACTAAAGGCAAAATTAATAATATTGAGAGTAAAAAACACATTGAATCAATAAATAAAATTAGATGTTGGTTTTATGGGGAAAAAACAAAGTAGATAAGCAGTTGATTAATTGTTTTTTTTTAAGAGAAGAAAATCAAATCACAAGTATCAAAAATAAAATGGGTGAATACATTAATACAATAATACATTATTAATGGACATTAAATTAAAACAATTAAAGACATTAATTTTAATTAAATGCTAATAAGTAACAATTTTAGTGAAATGGAAGAATTTTTACAAAAATATAAATTACTTAAATTAGCAAAAGAGGGAAATAGAATATCTAAATAGACCTATTTAAGAAAAGCAAATTGAATGGTCTATAAATAAGAGAAAGCAATACCAACAAAACCAAGTAGACTTGTGAGTTAAGTTTATCAAACATTTAAAGATCAATAAATTCCAATGTTAAGTAAATTATTAGTAATAATAGATAAAAAAGGATACTACCATAATCCTTTAGGAAAATAAAATGACAGTGATACTCACATGAGGAATAGTAAATACAGAAAAAGGAAGTTATAATTCAATTACATCAATGAACATGGAGGCAAAAATTCTAAATAAAATAGATAAAACATTACAAAAATACTTTAGAAAGTTTATATATTGCAATCACAGAGGATTTTTACCAGGAATGTAGGGATGGTTTAACATTTTAAAAAAACTCTTAAGACAACTGATTAAATCAATAATTAAAGGTTTTTTCAATCATACAATTTTACCAATAGATGTGAGAAACGCTTTTGATAAACTTCAAAATTCATTTTTATTTAAAAATTTGAATGGATTGGTATAAATATATTTTCCTTAAATTGATAAAAAAAAACTTCATCTAAATTTATCACCAAGCCTAATGTATAATAGAGATAAACTAGAAGCCTTCCCAGTAAAATAAGTGTGAAAAAAGAATGTCCACCATTACAACTAATTTTCAATATTGTATTGAAAATCTTAGCAATAGCAATAAAAGAAGAAAAAGAAATAGAAAGATTCAGAATAGGAGATGATGCAGTAAAACTATCTATTTTTCCAAATAATATGATGATATGCTTGGGAAAACCAAAAGACTACTAAAAAGTTAATTGAAACAATAAATAATTTTATCAAAGGAGCAGGATATAAAGTAAATCCATATAAATCATCAGCATTCCTATATGTCCTAAAGAAAACTCTTCAAAAGGGTTAATAAAAGATATCCTATTTGAAAAAACTATAGATAGTAGAAAATACCTGCAAATACACATGCCAAAAGAAACCCAGAAACTATATAAACAAAACAGTAAGAAAACTTTTTGTACAAATAAAATCATACACAAATAATTGCAGAGAGATTAATTATTCATGGGTAGACAAGGGAAATCCACTAAGTATGACTTTTCAGTGAGTAAATGCTCATCAAATGGGGAATGACTGAATAAGTTATGTTATATGAAAATGATGGAATATTATTGCTCTACCAAAAAATGATGAACAACCTGATTTTCTAAAGATTTATTTGCACTGGTGCTGAGTGAAACAAGCAGACTCTGGAAAACATTTTACACAGCAACAGCAAGATAGTGCAATGATAACTTTTGATAGACTAGGTTTTTCTCAGAGGTTCTGTGACCCAAGGCAATCCTAAGAAACTTTGGATGGAAAACACTATGCATCCACAAAGAGAACGATAAATACTGAATGTAAATGAACACATACTATGTTCACTTTTTTTTTTTTTGCTTTTGCTTTCTTTTTCTCGTGGTTTTTTTTTTTCCTTTTGTTCTGATTTTTCTCTCCCAACTTGAAATATGTAAAAAATGAATGTTCATGAATAACCAAAAAAGAAATGCTATTTTACATGTAACTGAAGAAAATAAAAAGAAAAAAATTATATTATCACCTAATTTAATTTATATAATAAAGGCCATCCAATTAAATTATCCAATTTTTACCAAATTAGGAAAAATAATGACAATATTCTTTTGAAAAAACAAAGTCAAGAAAAGTAAAGGAAATAATATTTCAAAAGTAAAGAAAGAAGGTTTAGTAAGCAGTACCTGATCTTAAACTGTATTATAAATATTACTTTTTCTGCATTATCAAAACTATCTGATACTGACAAAGAAATAGAAAGATCAATGGAATAGAGTAGGCATACAATTTACGGCAGCAAATCAGCAAAATAACCTTATATCTGAAAAGTATGAAGAATAAAGATTTGAGAATATGAATTCATTATTTGGTTTAAAAAATTGTTGAGAATACTGGGAACACTGGGATAAAATATGGCAAAATTGGGTATAGATCAATATTCTACATCATTTACTAAGATAAGGTCAAAATGAATACATGACCTAGATATAAAGAGAGTTGTTGCAAGAAGATAAGGACATGGAATGTATTACTTATCAGATTTGTGAATAGGTTAAAATATGAATAAATGAGAGAAAGAATAGAGATAGGTATAAAATGGATATTTTTAACTACATGAAATTTTAAAGCTGCAAAAATAAAACAAATCTAATCAAGATCAGAAGGAAAGAAAAACTTGGGGTTGGGGGACTTTGTAGATAACATATCAGATAAAAATCTTATATATAATTTATAAAGAATGGGGAAGCTAGATGCAATAGCAAAGAGAACAATGGCTCTGGAGTCAGGTAAGCCTATGTTGAAATCTACTCTTAGCCACTTACTAGTGGTGTAACTGGGACATAATCCCAATTATCTCCAAAAATAAAATAAAATGTATAAAGAACAATGTCAAATCTATAAAATTACAAATCATTTCACAATTGACAAATTCTCAAAGGAATGAACAGAAAGCTTTCCAATGAAGAAATAAAAACAATTTCCAGTTATACAAAAGTATTTACATCCTTATTGACTAGAGGAATGCAAATTAAAACAACATTGAGATATTATTTTTCCACTATCAGATTAGCCAAAATGATAAAAAATGAAAGTGACAAATATAGAAGGGGATGCAGAAAATTTTGACACTAATTCATTGCTAGTGGAATTGTGAACTAGTCCAACCATTTTGGAGAGCAATTTGGAATTATGCTCAAAGAGTTATTAAACAATCTATACTCTTTGACCCAGCAATACCACTATTTCTTTGATTTCCAAAGATGATTAAGGGAAAAAGAAAAGAACCTCTATATTCTAAAATTTTATAGCAGCTCTTTGTAGTGGCAAAGAATGGAAATTGCAGATGTTACACTACATGACGATATACATATTATATACATGGATATAGCATGGATATAGCCATCTAAACAGAAATACAAATGTATAGATAGATATTGATGTAATATGCAAAAAACTAAAGGCTCCCCTACACTACTATTCATATTGTCAAGAATGACCTACTTTGAAAATACTGTACATATTGAAACAAAAGTTTTCTGGTATTCTGGGGAGATTTTATTTTATTTATTATTTATGTGTATACATTTATTATTAAATAATTTATTATTTTATTTATTTTATGAACTCATTTACGTTTAGTAAAATGTTATATAAAGTGAACTATATGACAAAGAGGTCAGTTCAGCTCTAATCTAAGTCAAATTTTACTCCATTCTCAAATGAGAATGTTATAATGGGCACATTCTGAGGTCTTTTCCAAGTTGAAATCTGAGGTTCCATGAGTCTGTAGATCAGACAATATAGTCTAATATAATAGGAAGAGGGAAAGAAGGAGAACATCAGAGTGCTCTGGGCAGAGATAGAAGGAAGAGCCCTAACATGAGTTTAGAAGAAGGAAAAGAAACATCATATCTTTCTTAAATTTGGGGGTAAAATTCCATGTGTTTTTTGAGAATCTTCTGCAGGATCACATCCCTGTTCCCATCCCGTAGGACATTTGTACCAGGTTCTGTCTCCTTTCACCTCCCAAAGAATATACTGTCCCTCCCAATAAATATTCCTTATATCTAAGTCTGGCACATGGAATGAAACTCACCTGGCTAGTCTCAGTTGTGGAAAAATCAGCATGGCAGTGACAACTGCTGAGTGGGTAAGTGGACTGAGTAAAGACAGCCATCCTTATAGAGTCTTGATTCTCTAAAACGATTTAAACCCTTCCATCCTCTGACCTTTAGGGTGCTGTGTTTATCATGTCACTTGCAGAGGATGTGACAGTGACATTTTCAGGAGAGGGAGCCAGGGACATCCCAGAAGGAGAACTCTTCCCCCAGCTACAAGTTAGCATCAACAATTACTGCTGATTGATAAGAACTCTCCAAAGGAAACAACTTATGGGTAATGAGAAATGCCAACAAGGCACCCAGGAGCAGCTGGGCAAGAAACTTTCCTGTGCCCTGGGAGAGGGGAATGAGAATGTCTGACAGGGACACACAGAAAAGAGAAGAGGGGAGGGAGGAAAAAGTAGTGAATAAGCCTCAGAAGAAAGGGCCCCTATGTTTACATCCTGCACAAAACTTTGGGCAGCTGCTTCCCTAATGGCTAGAGTGCTAGACTTGGAGTTAGGAACCACTGGAATTCAGATTCTGCCTCTGACACTTACTGCCTGTTTGACTCTGAACAATACCCTAGACCTTTCCTGGCCTCAGTTTCCTCATTGTGAAATGAAGATAAAGTAGCACTTCCTACATGGAGTTGTTGTGAAGAACAAACATGGTATAAATCTATGACTCACCTCAGTAGTGAAGATTGATCACTTGAGTTGCTCAAGGAAATATTGACCTTGAGAGGTAACAAAAAGTTCAAGTCTATTCCTTATTTCTTTTTACCTTACATTACACTTTATGAGCATACATAGACAAAACATGTTAAGAACTTTTAAGATTTGACCAATAAGCTAATTTGAGAGGTTTCGGCCCAAACATTAGGGAAGTAGAACAACTCCACAGAAAGAGGTTTCAAGGGACAGATTCATTGTTACCACAGGGTACAATTGATCATTATTGGCAAATCTCTTACTTATACTATTCTAAGGTGCAATTTCAGAGTGAATAGGAATACTTGTGATTGGTCACAAGAAAACAGGGGGGACTTCCTTCCGGGGGTGGAGCCATGGTGGCAGAGATCAGAAAGGAGTCTCTGTAACCTCCTCTAACCTCCCCTCAAACCAACAACATATGAAGCCTCTAGACTGATTCTGAAGCAAAAAAAATCCACAATATCTGGAGAAAAATACGATTCTAGAAGAAGATACTCTGGAAGAACCTCAAAACAGGTCTGTTTAAATTGGGCAGGGGGGTGGTCTGCTAAACCCAGACTGCAGCACAGGGAGACCGGGGCAGGGAGCTGGACAAGGGAGCTGGAACAGGAGTCGGAACAGGAATGGGAGCGTTGTACTTTTCACACACCTGGGAGTCTTCTGCGGGCCTCTTGGACCAATCTGTCCTGATTGTGGGCAGGTGGTTTGGAGGGTCTGCCTTTTGTGGGGGGTAGATTGTGAACCACTGAACCCCTGATGAGCATCGGACCTAGCTGCCATTACACAGCACCTTAAAACAATCAATCAAACAACAGAACTGATCAGCACCAGAAATAATTCAATCAGCAGAACCTCCCCAGGGTGAACTAAAGCAGAACTGCCCAGCACCTGACATAATTCAATCAGCAGAACTGCCCAGTTCCTGAAATAACTCAATCAGCAGAACTGCCCCAGGGCAAATTAAAGCAGCTGTCCCACCTTTGCCCTAAACAGACCTCACACCTTTAAAAAAATGAATAAAAAACCAAAAAGAGCTCTCACCATAGACAACTTTTATGGAGAGAGGGAAGAACCTACCTCAACTCCTGAGGCCCCTTAAAGTAAAGCAACTCCAGAAAAAGCCCCAAAGAGAAACATAAATTGGTCTCCATGTCACAATGCTTTCTTTGAAGATTGCATAAAAAATCTTAAAAGAGAGATAGAAGAAACCCTAACCCTAACCCTAACCCTAAAAGAGAGAGAGAGAGAGAGAGAGAGAGAGAGAGAGAGTTAGAAGAAACCTGGGGAAACGAAATGAGATCACTGCAAAATAAAATAGAAAAAATGGAAAAAGAATTCAATGAACAAAAAAATGTAATTGGTCAATTGCAAAAGGAACTAAAAACAGTAACTGAAGAAAATAAGACATTCAAAATTACAATCGAACAATTGGAAATGACAGACTCATCAAGACTTCAAGAATCAGTCGAACAAAAACAAAAAAAATGAAAAGACAGAGAAAAACATGAAATATCTCCTAGGAAAAACAACTGACCTGGAAAATAGATCTAGGAGAGACAATCTAAGGATTATAGGGCTTCCTGAAAGCCATGATGAAAAAAAGAACCTAGACACTATCTTCCAGGAAATCATAAAAGAAAACTGCCCAGATATTTTAGACCCAGAAGGCACAATACTCCTTGAAACAATCCACCGATCACCTCCTGAAAGAAACCCAAAAATTAAGTCGCCCAGAAATAGCGTGGCTAAATTCCAGAACTATCATACCAAGGAAAAGATATTACAAGAAGCCAGAAAGAAACAATTTAAATATCAGGGAGCTACAATTAGGATCACACAGGACGTAGCAGCTTCTACTTTGAAGGATCGAAGGGCCTGGAATCAGATATTCCGAAGGGCAAAGGAACTTGGACTACAGCCAAGAATAACTTACCCAGCTAGAATGAGCATTATCTTCCAGGGAAGAAGATGGTCATTCAATGATATAGGAGAATTTCACCTATTTCTACTGAAAAGACCAGAACTGAACAAAAAATTCGATCTACAAACGCAGAACACAAGAGAAACATAAAAAGGTAACAAGAAAAGAAAAAAAACTCTTGAGAACTATGTTTATGTTATAGATACTTATAGAATAAGGGTTGATTTTATGAATCTATTATTACATTATGATTATGATACAATTACTGTGATTTTATGATTACTATGATATGATTACTGTGATTTTATGATTATTATGATATGTTTATTGTGATTTTATGATTATTATGATGTGATAAACTGAAAAAGAAATTAGAGGTAGAAAAGGGATAATACTGGAAGAAGAGGAAAAGGAGGTAAAATAAGGGAAATTACATCACATGTAGAGGCAAAGAAAACCTATAATGATTGAGGGGAGAAAAGGGAGGGGAATGAGAATTGGGTTAATCTCCATCTCATCAGATTTGGCTCAGAGGGAATAATAGACGTACTTATAAGGAAACAGGAGGGAAAGGGGAGGGGAAAGGGGTGGAGGAGGCTCTAAAGGGGAAGGATTGTTTGAGGGAAGTGGTTTTCAAAAGCAAAATAGTAGGGAGGAGGGAAAGGGGATAAGAAAGAGAAAAGCATAAGCTAGGGTAAATAAGATGGCAGGAAATACAGAATTAGCTATTTTAACTGTGAATGTGAATAGAATGAACTCTCCCTTAAAGCAGAAGCAGATAGCAAACTGGATTAAAAACCAGAATCCAACAATATGTTGTATACAAGAAACACATCTAAAACATAGAGATACATACAGGGTGAAGGTAAAAGGCTGGAGCACAATCTATAATGCTTCAGGTGAACAAAAAAAAGCAGGGGTAGCAATCCTGGTCTCAGACCAAGTAAAAGCAAAGATAGACTTCATTAAAAGAGACAAAGAAGGAAAATATATCTTCCTAAAGGGTACCATAGATGATGAAGCAATATCAATACTAAACATATATGTACCAAGTAGTATAGCATGGAAATTCCTAGAGGAAAAATTCAGAGAGATGCAAGAAGAAATAGACAGCAAAACTATAATAGTGGGGGATCTCAACCTCCCTCTCTCAGAACTTGATAAATCAAATCACAAAATAAATAAGAAAGAAGTTAAGGAGGTAAACAAAATGTTAGAAAAGTTAGGTATGATAGATCTTTGGAGGAAATTAAATAGAGACAGAAAGGAGTTTACTTTTTTCTCAGCAGTCCATGGAACTTATACAAAAATTAACCATGTGTTAGGACACAAAAACCTCAAAATCAAATATAGGAAGGCAGAAATAATAAATGCATTTTTTCAGATCATGACGGGATAAAAATCACATGCAATGTAAGGCCAGGAGAAAATAGACCAAAAAGCAATTGGAAACTAAATAATTTTATCCTAAAGAATGAATGGGTGAAACAGCAAATTACAGACACAATTACTAATTTCATCCAAGAGAATGACAATAATGAGACAACATACCAAAATTTGTGGGATACAGCCAAAGCGGTAATAAGGGGAAATTTTATATCTCTAGATGCTTATTTGCATAAAATAGAAAAAGAGAAAATCAATGAATTGGGCTTGCAACTAAAAAAGCTAGAGAAAGAACAAATTAAAAACCCCCAATCAAATACCAAACTTGAAATCCTAAAAATAAAAGGAGAGATTAGTAAAATTGAAAGTAAAAAAACTATTGAATTAATAAATAAAACTAAAAATTGGTTTTATGAAAAAACCAACAAAATAGATAAACCTCCAGTTAATTTAATTAGAAAAAAAGAAAGAGGAAAATCAAATTGTTAGTCTCAAA